>CM050176.1:37382447-37477447 GCA_027410445.1 Discoglossus pictus | reverse complement strand
AGCTAGTGAATGGAGGGTCTCAGTGTAAAATAATGTGCCCCCTCCCTGTAACTTCTCTATGCAAGGTAAATACATATATGTAAATTAATGTAGGTGGTTAGATCACTCCTAGATAAAAACATTATCTGCCCCTTCCCCATAATAAAGTAAGAGACACCCTTAATATTAGATAGCAGAGGATCTCTATGTTGTTGTTGCCCTGATGCTTTGCACCTGCTGCACCAGCAATAACTCTGCCACTGCTATTTACATCAAGGATGGTTTCATGGCTTCCTTTTGTATATGACTGGCTTTTATCAGACGGACAGCTCATAAGTCATATGACAAAGGAAGTCATTAATCCAGAGAATCATTCATTAATAATGAGGTAAGTAGGTACTGATAGCAAGCATGGTCAGATTTCTCAGTAGGCCAACTAGGCAGATGCCTATGAGTGCTTCCCTGTGAAGGGGGCCTCATTTCACGCTTCAAAATGTTCCTTGGCATAAAAAAGGGAAATACTGCAGTTCCCAAATTTGCCACTAGGGGACGAACACCTGGAACTAGCGAGTTATATGGGGGAGGAAACTTCTGTGCCCAGGGGCGCCGGAGATGTAAATCTGGCCCCGATAATAAAGGCAGTCTGGGTGGGAGGATCTCTTGATTCAAAGTGTAGTAAATTCTAATGTATTTTCCTATTACTAAATAAATTTCAATTGCAAATATTCCTGTTCTAGACTATAAACTTCTGCTGATTTTCTGTGTCCTTATCACCTGCTCAGCCCGGCGTTTGCAGTAGTGCAGCTCTGCTTAGCAAACATATCTCATTGATACCACTTGGCTCTAGACATGTTCATAACCCTAAATGGGCACAGTGAAGGTCAAAATAATGTATTGTTTATTTATATTAGTAATACAATGTTATTTATCAACTGAATATTATTTACAAAACATCAGCCTTTCTTATCCACCCATGCATAAAATAGGCTTAATTCCATTTGTAATAGGTGATTGTTGCCAATAATTGCTAATTGCACCATTTGGTTCTGGGTGCATTTTTAAGTGTAAACATATATATATAAAACTAAAAAGACTGGGCATGCTCATATCCCACAGAGTAATCTAGGAAAACTAGTCTGTAGCATAAGGGTTTAACCTACTCGGGTTTACTCTTCTATTTAATTCTACTGTCAAGTGGCTATTTATAGTGACAGTTTTTCAGCAGAACTGAATCGAGATCTTACCAGAATCCCCAGTTCCCCCTATTTCTCCACAATGTTTGCTGTCATTAAATCAGTATATTGCATTAGCAACTTAAATTCTTTAGAAGAGCATACTATAAATATGACACTCCATTGGTCCTTTAATTAATATTTAATCATCTTTCTTTCTCTGGGGCCCTACAGCAATCTGTATTACCAGCTTTTTTTATATTACATTTCTTGAAACTGATAGGACAAGCTGTTTAGTATTAATTGTATCCTCTTTTAGATAATATATCAGTAAATAAATAGTCATTTTTATTAATTGTTTCAGGAATTTCTCCTGGAACTTAAGATGTAAACGTGAGCCTTGTACATAACTCACAGGTGCGGGAAACATTGAGGCTCCGAGACGTCCGTCCTCTTGGGGTTATGTTGTTAATGAGTCCTGAGAATTCATGGCTCAGTCTTACCTCACCTTGATTGGTTCATTAGAGAAAAGCTTCTTAATATGCAAATTAATGGCAACAATTGTCTACTTGTTACATGTTCTAATACTCCATAAAGTTTCAATGTGAGCAGATGAGAAAATGCGCCAAGTTGTTAATAAAGAACTTCACACATCATCAAGCTGTTTTATCAGCTCGGAAAAATAATTAATTCCTATAATTCTAGCAAAACTTTAATTTTAAGGCATTTTAATGTTGTGTAGAATTGCTTTAGAAATGTTTATTTCACAATATAATGGGTCATATAGCACACAGATAGTTAATTCTCTATAAAACCAACCCTATATTGAAAGGTCATCCTTAACTAGAAATGTCCACCTTAATTAGAAATATCCTCCTTAACTAGAAATGTCTACCTTAATTAGAAATGTCCACCTTAACAAGAAATGTCCACCTTAATTAGAAATGTCCACCTTAACTAGAAATGTCCACCTTAATTAGAAATATCCTCCTTAACTAGAAATGTCCACATTAATTAGAAATGTACACCTTAATTAGAAATGTCCACCTTAACTAGAAATGTCCACCTTAATTAGAAATGTCCACCTTAACTAGAAATGTCCACCTTAATTAGAAATATCCTCCTTAACTAGAAATGTCCACCTTAATTAGAAATGTCCACCTTAACTAGAAATGTCCACCTTAATTAGAAATATCCTCCTTAACTAGAAATGTCCACATTAATTAGAAATGTACACCTTAATTAGAAATGTCCACCTTAACTAGAAATGTCCACCTTAATTAGAAATGTCCACCTTAATGAGAAATGTCCACCTTAATTAGAAATGTACACCTTAACTAGACATGTCCACCTTAATTAGAAATGCCCACCTTAATTAGAAATATCCTCTTTAACTAGACATGTCCACCTTAATTAGAAATGTCCACCTTAACTAGAGCCTTCCCACTGTCTGTTTGACATGAATTCCATAGATTTTTCATCATGCAGTATATTGAAAATTAAAGGGATTTTGAAGGCCCTGGAGACCATTGTTGGATCATGGGAATTTCATATTATTCATACTTATAACCAAAGCAAAGTCAGATATTGGTTCCTATTCCAAAGAGCTTACAGTCTAGGCAGTGGCAGAGCTAATGAATGGTTAGCGGAAAAAAAAATGGCGGCCCAAAAAAATGAAAACGAGGCTTCACTACCCTGAACCGCCCAAAACACTGCCAGCCGTGTACCACTTTAACCCGGGAACGTACGAGGTACAAAATACACTATTACAAAGGACAGGAAATGCTCGCGAACCGCGTAGCACATACACAAATGACGCCATTTTACAACACTAACTTCCAACTAACAACATTACCCATCTAATTTAATATTTAAAAAAAATAAAGACACATATCTGTCTTTGTGATAAAGGCAAAACGTGCTCAGGGGAGCCAAAGGACAGCCAGGAGAGGCTCGCAATGAGCGCCCAACGTCCTTAGAGTACAAAAAGCTTTACATTGTGTGGGAAACAGCATTGCCATGGCTTCACATTTTATTGCTCCGTCATTTTTGACGCTCAAGGTCGCTAGTATATATATGTAATTGTGTACTGATTATTAATAAAATCGCATCTTAATCATTTATAATAGCAAATTTTTAATAATAACTTTAAAAAATCAGAGTACCAGTCTCCAGATGAACTAATTGTCTCCACCCTGATAAGGTTATCAAATGGGAAGGAGGGTTTGGCTAAGACACATGTCAAGAGTTTTAAGAAAAAAATAAATAAGACTTGTCAAGGAAAACTACTTTAAGACAGCAAGTCTCTAGCCATTGGAGGGCATTATGTTGATATAACTGGTACACAACACCACCTCACCCGGCTGACCACCTCACCCGGCTGACCACCTCACCCGACTGACCACCTCAACCGACTGACCACCTCACCTGACTGACCACCTCACCCGACTGACCACCTCACCCGACTGACCACCTCACCCAACTGACCACCTCACCTGACTGACCACCTCACCCGACTGACCACCTCACCCGACTGACCTTATAGTGGGTGGAGATTTAATATTGAATAGGAACTTTATTATTGGCCAATGCCTTAACACATCTGGCTGCTTTGGACACATGTGGCAGTGTGGGGGGCTTCTTGGTGCCCACCTTGTATCACTCTATGAGTTTATTTCTTTCAGGCCAGTAACATACAACTGTCACCAGTGTCAGAGGGAATGGAGGGCCCCGGTGCATTGCACCTCTTGCACCCGAGGTATCTCCACCCCTGGCTGTCACTTGCTTTGTGAGATAACCCTTTATGTTCCAAGAGGGACAACTAATAACCTCAGAAGACTCTAAAGAAGGATTGTCCAAGCTGCGGCCCACGGGCCACATGCGGCCCAGGACGTCTATGATTGCGGCCCCCCAAAAAATCATAAACTTTATATTGCGACTAAACATACCATTAATAATACTCCAAACACAATTTTAACATGCTATTAATTTATAAGTGATGAATTTTTAGATTTAACACGTTCTTTAGCAACGAGAGATTCCTAAAATAATTCTCAAATAATTGTATTTATTCAAAATTGCCGTCCATGCGCGTAGTTACGGTACTTCTCGACATAATAAATGGTGCGCTAGCGCTCTTGCTTCCTACTTTTACCACGCAATAGATGTCTCCCTATGTGCACCATGGGTAAGGTGGTACGGCTTTCAATGTGCGATTATAAACAGTCGCGTTGACACAGAAGAAAGGTGCGGACGTTACGTGTTTGTGGCGATTTGGCGAATGATTACTGATAATATTTCTTCCTACCTACCTTTGTAAACGACAGATGTTTTGGTTATTTAGAAGACAAGTAAGTATTTTTATTTGATTATTAAACCTTGCTTCTTAATTGTCAATCTATTTTATTTTTTTAAATTCCAACATGGCTTCCACTGCGTCTCAAAAGAAAACTGAACCAAAAAAAAAAGAAGAAAAATGATAGAAGAAGGAAGATTGTTCAACAAAAAGTGGACAGATGACTACTTTTTTTTCGAGGCAAATTCTAAGGCAATCTGCTTAATTTATAGGGAATTTGTGCCAGTTTTCAAAGGCTACAATTTGAAAAGGCATTATACGCAAAAACGTAGCCCGCAAAACTTGTGGCTTTTAAATTGGCCCGTAAAGCAACCCGCCGCCGACTTGTGGTGTAAGCGTGAGAAAAGGCTACGGGACGTGGAAATTTAAACTGCGCGCCCTTTGATCTGTCAAGCCCGTAACTGTTACGTTCCAATCATGCTATTAAATTGCGTTCAAGCCTGTAACCCGCAGTTGGAGCTAAAAAGCCTATGTGTACCAGAGAGGACCCGCTAGGGGGTAAAGTCCTACCCGTGGCACTGTAAATGCAAATATACACACACTACTGTACTTATAATTAAAGTGACGTCAGGTCTTAGAATTAATAGAAACATTCTCAAGCACGTAAATCTGCAATATAAAATACTTTTATTTCCATGTAATTTTATATCGATCCCGGCAATCAATGTGTTAATACATATAATGGAACTCGCATGGACTGGAATATTATATTTACGGCTTTATCAATTTTGCATCATATCTGGAATGTGGGTCTGATAGAAACTCGTAATTGAAGCCCGTAAGACTTTGAGATCTAACCTCCATTTTTCAGTGACGTGGTGATGACAATCTCATTTGCCACTGGCTCCTTCTAAACCTGTAACTACGGGTTTGACTAATTGATCATGTTCACAGCCGCACATCCAACATGCGCAAGAATGGTTTACCTCTCAAGCCTGTAACTTGCAGCCTGTTCTAATTTAATAGCTCTGTAAATTTCAAGCTTGCAACTCTTGCCGGTCTCACGTTGCCACTACAGGCTTGGAATTTAATAGGGCTGCTGGTATAGCTACTGATGGTGCCCGGCGATGATAGGAAAAGAGATGAACTTGTAATATAAATAAATAAATAGGGCCTCATTCAATTGTGATTTGGCCAATTGAATAGGGCTCTAAATAAGCACATAACATATTTTTTAAATAAGTTTTTAGTTAGTAAGCATCTATCCAAAAGCAAGGTTTTCACTAACTAAAAACTTCTTAAAAAAAATATATGTTATGTGTTTATTTAGAGCCCTATTCAATTGGCCAAATCGCAATTGAATGAGGGCCTTGGTGTGGCCCAAAACAACTCATCTTCTTCCAATGTGGCCCAGGGAAGCTAAAAGGTTGCTCTAAAGATACCAGGACTTGTCTTGGAAGAGGAAGCCCAACTCAGCAGAAGCCTCCAAGCCCGCCACTCGTGAGATAGAGCCTGGAAGATATAAAGACTAGGGGCCTCATTCAATTGCGATTTGGCCAATTGAATAGGGCTCTAAATAATCACATAGCATATTGTTTTTAAATACGTTTTTAGTTAGTGATAACCTTGCTTTTGGATAGATGCTTACTAACTCAAAACTTCTTTAAAAAAATGTGTTATGTGCTTATTTAGACCCCTATTCAATTGGCCAAATTGCAATTGAATGAGGGCCTAGAGCAAGAGGAAGGTCCTCAATGCAAGTAAAGCAATGGCCGTAGGGAGGACTTAGTGCTAGGTCAGCCGTACAATAAATGCTGCCAGCCTTGTGCCAGGGTGTTGGCATTCATCTGCCGGCTAAATTGATGTCAACAAATGCAGAGCAAACACTAAAATACACCCACCCCAAGAAGGTCTCGTGAAAACTCCTCTCTACGCCAGTAATGGTCAAGGCTGGTGCTGTACTGCCCTCTAGTGTGTGATGATACTATTACATATATGGATGCAGACGGGGCAGCAGACGATGTGCAGTATCACTGCTCAATAGCACATGCATTTTTTTAAAATTAATAGAAAAATAGAATATGACTGCAGGTAAGAATCAATAGGACTGTCTAGCCTGCCCTTCCTGCTACTAAAAAGTGTTCAGATATTAGGTTTACAGAGACACAAGCATTATATATATATATATATATATATATATATATATATATTTGATTCCTAGCTTGTGTATAATTCAACCCTGGCTTTGCTCAAAGCTGTTTGTTACAGCAGGCATCTGCTTAAGGGAAGCCATGTTTGATATGGTTATGGATTGCAAGAACAAAGTCTTTGTGGGCAAATTTGCATGTCCCTGCCAAGGTTCCCAGAATGCAGTGCAATAACTGTATTTCTCGGAATTCTGGGCATGAAACAAGCTTTTTAACTTGTTTTACACATTCAAATGTGAACACAAATGTACTATTTATTTACTATATATATATATATATACAAATTCCAACAAAATCCATAGCATGAGTACCAACCACCCATTGATGACATGGCAGCTAGTATTGAATTAAAGAGTCCTGCTCAGTTTCCAAGAATGCAGGGCAATAACTGTATTTCTCAGAATACTGAGCAGCAAATAAGTATTTTGTTATTTATTTTTACTTGTCTAAATGACAAATGCACTATTCATTTAATACTGTATGTACTGTATATAACATAGTGGACCCTCGGTTTTCAACCTCCTCTGAACTAGACGTTTTCGGATCTTGACGGATCACTGACAAAAAATTGACTTGGAACTCAACACATGTAGCTTGTGCCTATAAGGACCAAATTGTAGCCTGTGCTTATATGGACCAAATAGTAGCCTATGCCTATAAGTACCAAGGTGTAGCCTGTGCTTAAAAGAATCAAAGTGTAGCTGGTTCCTATAAGGACCAAATTGTAGCCTGTGCTTATAAGAACTAAAGTGTAGCCTGTGCTTACAAGAAGTGTAGCCTGTGCCAAGAAATAAGCTCTCTCCTCCTCTACATCTGCACCATCCCACTGAGCCCTCAAGTTCTCTCAGTATGGTAAAAGTGAAGTTAAATTCTATATTATCTATGTAATTATTGTTTTTTTATTTATGTCTGTTTAGTTTAAGGTTTTGTATAAAAAAAAACAAGATCATCACTGCAAACTAAAATGTCTGGAAGGGATTTTTTCAGATTACACTGATTCCTATAGGAGATGCTTGTTTGGAACTCACCCTGCCGCCCGGATGGATTAGGGACGACCCCCGAGGTACCCCTGTACATACCCCTCCTCTCTCCCGCAGCCATCGGATATTGCGAGAACCACTAGATTTACCTCCTTAACCCCACTATCAACTTCAAATAAAACTATAAACTTTAAATAAAAATTATTGAGGGCTGACACAGTAATATTCTGTTGCAGATAACATTGCTTCCGGCTATATACATACAAATGAGAGGAGTCTATCTCCAAAACAGCCGCATGTTATCTAAACATTGCACTGACATGTCTGGATTATTCACACATTTTTTTCAACACAAAATTTCAGTTGAGAAACTACTTTTTATGAGATCAGAAAATTGTTAAACTGTTTTGGGTCCTTTAATTACACTTTAGGAGAACTTTATGCTTACCCCAGACAAGATTGAAGTCATATACTGGTTATGCTGGAGGTCTGTTCCATGTATCCACTACTTCTTTTGCATAATAACACAATGAAGAAATACAAAACAGACATATAAAATGATAAGGATTCATATCAGGAGAAAGAGAGGTGTGAATAGTGATTGGGCTGAGTGTTGCTTTAGACGGTAAATAAAATCTTAAATCATTGTCTTCATAATAAAGAATCTGTTCATATGCCCTAAAAAAAATCTGTTTTTGATGATTTTTTTTCAAATCTGTCTGAAAGTAAAATGAGACAAACAATAAATGTACTGCTCTGAGCGGCCACTGGTGCTCTGTACCGTCTGATGCCATTGCAGAATTATGATATCTCCACCACAAACACTGCAGGATGTCCTGGGTGAGGAACCTTGTGAGACCTGGACCCGGAGTCTGAAGACTGGAATATAGGACCAGAAACAACCTGCAAACTAAGGAGAGCATGGACAAGGCTGTCATATCAGGGGATAAAGCAAAATTACCATTATAATAAGTGATCCAATGAAAAGAGGAAGGAAAGCAAAATGATAGATAGATAGAGACAGAGATAGAGACAGAGATAGATAGATAGATAGATAGGTAGATAGATAGATAGATAGATAGATAGATAGATAGATAGATAGATAGATAGGTAGATAGATGGATAGATAGACAGACAGATAGATAGATAGATAGATAGATAGATAGATAGATAGATAGATAGATTCACAGATAGATATATAGATAGATAGATAGATAGATAGATAGATAGATAGATAGATAGAGAGAGAGAGAGAGAGAGAGAGAGAGAGAGAGAGAGAGAGAGAGAGAGAGAGATAGATAGATAGATAGATAGATAGATAGATAGGTAGATAGATAGATAGATAGATAGATAGATACAGATAGATAGATAGATAGATAGATAGATAGATAGATAGATAGATAGATTCACAGATAGATAGATAGATATATAGATAGATAGATAGATAGATAGATAGATAGATAGATAGATAGATAGAATGAGATAGATAGATATATAGATAGATAGATATATAGATAGATAGATAGATAGATAGATAGATAGAGAGATAGATAGATAGATAGATAGATAGATAGATAGATAGATAGATAGATAGAATGAGATAGATAGATAGATAGATAGATAGATAGATAGATAGAATGAGATAGATAGATAGATAGATAGATAGATAGATAGATAGATAGATAGATAGAGATAGATAGATAGATAGATAGATAGATAGATAGATAGATAGATAGATAGATAGATAGATTCACAGATAGATAGATAGATAGATAGATAGATAGATAGATAGATAGATAGATAGATAGATAGATAGATAGTTGTTTAGTCAATCAGTTGAGTCCGACTCACTGTGACCCTGTGGCATGCCCCTCTGACCTCCCTCAAGCTGATGTTCATGTCTTCAATGATCTCATCCATCCATCTCTTCCAAACCCTTCTTCTTGTAATACAGATGTATCTGGTGGTCCCCACTGTGGGACGTCCATACTTACCCCCCACCCAGAACCTCTGTTCAGAAGCTGTACAGGATTAATATGGTGGTTACAAAGCTCTATATGGATTTGCTGATTTGTAATTAAGGAAGGGCCTCTGTATACAGCCCGGCTATAGATAGTCCGGTGCCTGCTCTAGGGTAGGGGTCTCCAGCTTTTTCAGTAATACAGATTTCTTCTATGAAATAAAATATTTTAAGACATAACAATCTTATTTGGTTTACATTGTGACATTTACTTTGGTCATGTCCAGCTGGACAGGTTACTTGAGTGATAGAGATATTGGGTTACCCCCCCCCCCCCCCCCCCACACACACACACACAATTCCTCTACCACACTCCATGGTGATGTTGATGCCATTTCCCTCTGAGGTAACCTCGTCCTCTCTCCCCTCCTCATGTCGTCCATCATTCATTCTGTTATCCCCCTTAGTCCTTTATCTTTTCATCTTATTATTTGACTCAGTCCCTCCCACTCCCTTTTCCTCCTCCCTTTTTGTAAATATCTTTTTTCCTTTAAGTTTACCATCCCTTCATTTTATTAACCCCCTCAAAGCACCCTGTTTACATTTATTATCCCTCAGTTCACCCTCTTATTTTACTTATCCATTCTACTCTTTCCCAATCTACGTATAAGGAGACCCCGCGATCCTACTGCAGCCTCTGAGACGGCCAGAAGGCATCTGTCATCCTAAATCATGAACTTTTAAATGTACAATAAAATATTCTAGTTTTCTTTTTCCCGTTTAAGTGACAATATACTGAAAAATCTTCCAACTAACTCCAATAACCCTTTACTCCTCACCTGAATCTCTTTCCATACTTCCCCGTCTCCACCATTTTGTTCGTATTACAGTCACCTCCACGCTCTCTCCTCTTCCTTCAGACCCACTAACCGCCACCGTCTCCCTGTCTACCCACTCACTGCCACACTTTGTATAAATATACACCCTCTCTTTCCATTCATACCCACTGCCCACTTCCTTTTTATGCCCACCCATAACTACCATCATTTTCCACTCTACAATGATAATGTACATATTGCACGATATCATTTATTTTTAATATGTATATACTGATAATAAACTGATGGCGTAGCTGTCATTAGTGTGTGGGCCCCTCAGTATTACAGACTCCGCGTGTGCCCAAGATGGCGCCTCACCTTTTCTCCAATCCTAAACATCTCTACAGGTTCAAATGCTTATAATGTCTGCAAGTAAACCCTCCCAGGACGCATAGACCTAGCGCATCATCATCGCTATCCGAAGAGGCCGCATTGCGTCTGGGGATACATTATGTGACCAGTACAATACAATATCCCATAAGGTACCTCGTGATGGCCCAGCCTCCCAGTCCCTAATAAGACATATTCATAACGGTGTGACCAAGATGGTCGTCTCATATGATTTTGCGTTAGAATCTCTTGGTGGAACATCTTGATTTGCTCAGCATATTAGTTTAGTACATACTTGACAGACATGTGCCTTTTTCTTGAACTGCAGTGGTCCTTAGTACATATACACACTATTTGCAATGAATATACTAGGGTCTCATTCAATTGAGATTCGGCCAATTGAATAGGGCTCTATATAGGCACATAGCATATTTTTTTACAGAAGTTTTTAGTTAGTGAACTTCTAACCAAAAGCTCTGTGCGTATATAGAGCCCTATTCAATTGGCCGAATCGCAATAGAATGAGGCCCTAGGATTCCATTGGAAAACTGCAGAGGCTTCCAACTCCCCAGAACCAGTTGTACAGAATATTTGGGACCCGCGCATACAATATTCACTTGCTCTGATCTCCCTACACTTGTTCTGTATTGTGACGACTGGAACATGAAATATCCCACTAATAGAGAGACTTACAATGAGCTCCAAACTGTACAAGTGTTGCTTCAAGGTGCATCACTCAATATGCCGAATAATTACAATGAATGATTGCATTACCGGCCTCTATCATTTAAACATTATTCATTTCAGCACAGTCTTTGTTATTGAAATAGCAAGTCTTAAGACTCATTTGACCTCTTCCTGCGGTCCACAAATTAGGTTTTCTTCTGAATGCTTTCATGTGGCCGGTTTGATAAATGATGTCGCTTCTTAATTGTTCTCCGAAATCCATAGATAACAAAATTTATTCAGTAACAATTCAATCACCACATTATTTCCGGCAAAATGCAAAAATATTTCCCATTTGTCATACTTATTTTCCAGCGTCACAAGTTTTCAGCATGCACTAGAATTTAGATAAGGTTAACCATATGAGATCTCCAGAGGTGCAATTAGAAAGAAAACAGAAAGCTCCTGTATATGACATTTAATGACTGGCTACTCAGATAATAAGAATAAAAGTTAGAATAATGCTGATAAAATAGTAAGCCATTATAACACAACATCCTTCTATATCTCACATCTTGTCTCCAAATACTCCCCGAAACATAACATGTTGTCTGATATGTGTTATAGAGGGGCACAGAAGTGAGCCAGGACTGGGTCATAATAGAGCATAGTAAAAGACAGGGCCAGAGACAATAGCAAGGTCAAAGTGCACTCCCATACTCAAGGAAGAAACAAGGGAAATCTAGTTATCAGAAGATAAGGGGTCAGGAAGAATCCAGAGACAAAGCCAATGGTCAGGAGCCAGAGAGTAGAATGTCTCACATCTTGTCTCCAAATACTCCCCGAAACATAACATGTAGTCTGATATGTGTTATAGAGGGGCACAGGAGTGAGTCAGGCCTGGGTCATAATAGAGCATAGTAAAAGACAGGGCCAGAGACAATAGCAAGGTCAAAGTGCAGTCCCATACTCAAGAAAGAAACAAGGGAAATCTAGTTATCAGAAGATAGGGGGTCAGGAAGAATCCAGAGACAAAGCCAATGGTCAGGAGCCAGAGAGTAGAATGTCTCACATCTTGTCTCCAAATACTCCCCGAAACATAACATGTAGTCTGATATGTGTTATAGAGAGACACAGGAGTGAGTCAGGCCTGGGTCATAATAGAGCATAGTAAAAGACAGGGCCAGAGAAAATAGCAAGGTCAAAGTGCAGTCCCATACTCAAGGAAGAAACAAGGGAAATCTAGTTATCAGAAGATAAGGGGTCAGGAAGAATCCAGAGACAAAGCCAATGGTCAGGAGCCAGAGAGTAGAATGTCTCACATCTTGTCTCCAAATACTCCCCGAAACATAACATGTAGTCTGATATGTGTTATAGAGAGACACAGGAGTGAGTCAGGCCTGGGTCATATTGGGAGCATAGTAAAAGACAGGGCCAGAGACAATAGCAAGGTCAAAGTGCAGTCCCATACTCAAGGAAGAAACAAGGGAAATCTAGTTATCAGAAGATAAGGGGTCAGGAAGAATCCAGAGACAAAGCCAATGGTCAGGAGCCAGAGAGTAGAATGTCTCACCTCTTGTCTCCAAATACTCCCCAAACCATAATCTGTAGTATGAAAATTTGTCATGGAGGGACACAGGAGAAGTAATTTTCTGGAGTGGGTCAAAATAAGGCATAGTAAATGAAAGGGTTAGATACAATAGCAAGGACAAAATGCTGTCCAATAGCCAAGGCAGGAACAAAGGAAATCCAGTTAACAGAAGACCAGAGACAAAGCGGGTGGTGAGGAGCCAGAGAGTAGAATAGATGATGAAGTCAGGGAGTTAAGAAGAAGAAGAGAGAAGTCCAATAATCATGCCAAGGGTCAATGTGGCAGAGAGAAAAGCAGCCAAGTTTAGGCACTGATACAACATGTCAGATAAAGTGTAAATACACAAACACTAAGATGCAGCACATGGCAAAACAACTGAGCACTGATGCTCAGCAGCTGTTACACTAAATATCTGGAAATTGGCTTGCAGGCCCCATCACACCTGGATTGGCGTGTCAGAGTTTGGCATTTACACTACAGATGCTTAGTGTCAAGAAAGGTCCTAAGAGCTGAGAGAAATAGTTGCAGGCACACCTTCAGGGCAGATCCAGTCTATTGATGTTTTGTGCTTTTTTGAGTCAGTGTTATAAATCTTATAGAGCATTGAATGTTTCACATATGAATTCCAAGGACATCAATATATCATTGTGTACACATCAGTACAGGAAAACATGTCGCACAAACACCACCTTACTTGGACCACGAGACGTATCTTTATCTTGCTGCTTGTACAATTGGCCGACGCACATCGCTTATGCCTTTTGTGGTATGGACGTCTCAGAGGTAGAAGTTATTTATTAGTTATTACTTGTGTTAAAAACATGGCGTTCTCTATGTTACCACTGCGCAAGTCAGTTGCTCAAACTCCATCAATTGTTTTGTACACCTGATGGATATATAATATGAAGAGCTTATCAGATGCAGTGTCATTTTGTTGGTAATGTTATCAGAGGGTACAGCTACCCCTCACTGAAGACTCCTCAATGAGTGGTGTTTCAGTGATGATTGACAATATCACTTGGCTCATCAGAACAGATCATGCAGGTGATAACTCACATAACGGTATATAGGTGCTTGTCATATATATATGCACCTTTCAAATAAACCATAAATACAGATATGTACTTGTGACATCAACTATTATAGTTGTCAATCTGCGAGTTGTCACACTTGCAGGCCTCGCAGAGGGACTTCGCACAGCGAGGCACGCAATTTGGGGGGTTCGCTGCGAGAGGCCATAGCAAGGCCATAGCGAGGCCATAGCGAGGCCTGCAATTTGTGTGCCTGCAATGAGCGCCAAAGGCGCTCATCGCGAGGCCCGTAGGCCTTAGGCTGCAATGAGTGCCGAAGCAGCGCTCATCGCGAGGCCCGTAGGACTTAGGCTGCAATGAAGGCCTGTAGGAATTAGGCTGCAATGAGCACTGAAGGCACTCATGGCAGGCGCTCTTCGCGAGGCACACACGTAGGACTTTAAAACAGATTGAAGATGGCCTCAAGATGAGCGCTTATCGCTCGGCTGGCAGCCAAAGGCGCTCATTCCAGCTCTCACAATAGTGACTTTTCAGGGTCCCTCTAAGGGTCCTCTGCCAGTCAGAGATGTCAATTGCCTCATTACGCCCCATCAGTGGAGGATGGAAGGAGATTGAAGACGCCCATAGCCAAAGCCAGTAACACTACCTAAGCAGTAACCCTTTTTTACCTAAGCCAGTAACACTTTACCTAAGCCAGTAACACTTTACCTAAGCCAGCAACACTTTACCTAAGCCAGCAACACTTTACCTAAGACAGTAAAACTTTTTTACCTAAGCCAGTAACACTTTACCTAAGCCAGCAACACTTTACCTAAGCCAGCAACACTTTACCTAAGACAGTAACACTTTTTTACCTAAGCCAGTAACACTTTTTACCTAAAACAGGAACACTTTACCTACACCAGTAACACTTTTTTACCTAAGCCAGTAACACTTTTTACCTAAAACAGTAACACTTTACCTACACCAGTAACACTCTACCTAAAACAGTAACACTTTACCTAAGCCAGTAACACTTTACCTAAGCCAATAACACTTTTTACCTAAACCAGTAACACCTTTTACCTAAGCCAGTAACACTTTACCTAAACCAGTAACACTTTACCTAAACCAGTAACACTTTACCTAAGCCAGTAACACTTTACCTAAACCAGTAACACCTTTTACCTAAGCCAGTAACACTTTACCTAAACCAGTAACACTTTACCTAAACCAGTAACACTTTACCTAAGCCAGTAACACTTTACCTAAACCAGTAAAACTTAGCCGAAGCCTGTAACTCGCAAGACTGCCAAAAAACAAACAATAATGTTCAAAATAAGTTAAAAACCTCACACACAACTCAGGGGGCAGCCAGGGAGCCTGTGAGTGAAGTTGCAATCTAATTTGACCCATAATTGCTGTTTTTAGGAGATAGAAAATAATGGCCGCGGAAAAAACTTAAGTTTTCTCAAACAGTATGAAAATGAGACCAAAGCCAGTAACTTTTAGCCGAAACCAATAACTATTAACCTAAGCCAGTAACACTTAAGCCAAGCCAGTAACATTTAACCCAAGCCAGTAACACTTAGCCAAAGCCAGTAACACTTAGCCGAAAAATGCAGGCACGCAGGACCTTGCGATTAGCGCCATTACAAAGCAACAAACTTGCGGGTTGGACGATGCCTGCAATGACTGGCAAGGCCTTTAAAGTATACTGGGGGAGAGGTTTGCGATGAGCGCTGAAGGTGCTCATTGCGAAGCAAGAAAGTGGCTCGGGGCTCGCAATGAGCACCGAAGGCGCTCATCGCAAGGCCTGTAAAGTAAACGGTGGGGAGAGGCTCGCAATGAGAGGGGAGAGGCTGACAATGAGCGCTCGTGATGAGCGCTGAAGGTGCTCAGATTGTGTACCAAACAGCGATGTCAGGCTTAAAATTAAATTTACCGTCATTTTTGACTGGCAAGTCATAGTAAATATATATTTGTGGTCGTCACCTTCTCTTAAGAATTGAAAGCTGATGGTATTAAAGATAGTAGCTGACGTGTGGCAAAAAACGACTTGACCCCTTAACCCGTTTAGAGGCCAATAATATCGCATGTAGGGATGATGTGGTAATTATGCGTTATGAAGTTATGTAATGGAAAGCCTCTTTATTTTCGCCAGATGCATTTGGTATGTACCGCTAATCTCAAACCATGCCATTGGCAGTAAGCATTTGGGTGCTTGAACATGATCGCGACGCAAGCCCGTAACGCGTGGTTCAAGCCTGCAAACTCGGAGTACTGTAAATGCAAAATCAATCCAGCGCTGTAAAGCACTGTAAATTATGGGGAACACAATGGGTGACATTAGAATTATAAGCGCAACATTCTCAAGCTCGCACATCACCAGAATACAATAATTTATTTCATGTTTAATTTCCATCCAAAGTCCTACGGGCTTGAATGACCTCCAAGTCCATAACTCGTTATTCAAGCCCGTAGGACTTCAATGAAATATGGAGGCTGGATTCCGAAGTCATACGGACTTGGAGGTTGAATTGAACATGAAGTAAAGTATTTATTTATGCCGATGTGCGAGCTTGAGAATGTTGTGCTATGAATTGTAAGACCTAAAATCACTTTCACTTTTAATAAAAGTTCAGGATCGCTTTTTTATTTGCTTATAAAGTGCTACGATTTGTAAATAAGCTCTTTGCGACACCTCCTTGGTATAAGTAACCTGTGGTTCGCGTTTAGCCATTGGCGGGCTTGACGGAAGGGTGAATCGGAGCAACTGAATAGCGAATCAAGATTTTTTGCGGCCACAACTCTTGTGTCTGTGAAAGATCAAAGGCTTTGAAGAAGGTCTCAAAAAACGTAGCAATTGAATGAGGCCCTATGTGAGTATGACCATCTAGTGATGATAATATCAAGATCGTAAAATTAATTTAAAACAGTCTTAGAAGATGTAGACATAGAACAGAGTAGATTCTTCGGTAGGTCTAGTAACATGAATAGTCTTCCATTACAGTGAGAAGAAAATGTGACCTACAAGGTAATATTGGCGATGGTTTGGACTTCTAAGATAAAAGGTTGATGAAACATTGACCTTCAAGTGAGTTTGTGACCTTCAAGGTGTACCCAGGGCAATCCAAGATCTTATGCAGTATCTGAAAGTAACCATAAGCAATATAATCCCGGATTTCCCAGGATCAGGCTCTGGGAGCCTCAAGAAATCAGACAAATTGATACAAAGATCCGGGGATCTTATTTTAGCAGCCTCCAAGAAGATGTCTGTTATTAACGGTCCGGACAACTCAGGTCTTCAAATATATCCCGATCTCTCTCCTATCACATTGGCTAAGGGGACAGAGATGTCATGAGAAGACAGGATTCCCTAGACAAGACTCTGATACTGGGACAAATTTAAGGAAACGGCAAGGGCAGAGATGGATAGATGAGATCATTGAAGCAATGATCATGAGCTTGAGGGAGCACAGAGAGGCAGTGACTGACAGATGTGCCTAACATGCTTCGATCCATAGGGCCATGGAGGGTCAGAAACAACTGAACAATTGAAAAACACAAATGGGAATAAGTAAATCATTCTAGAAAATTGTTTTTATGTCGGGTTACAAGGCGCCGTGATTGTAGCACTTTAAAGGTCTCTGAAACATAAAAAAAAATGATTCTACCATGAAAAGAAAATGGATTGTGTGCTCTTGCACAGGGATATACTCTCCCACTCCGGAGATCAGAGG
Source organism: Discoglossus pictus (assembly GCA_027410445.1). Lineage (NCBI taxonomy): Eukaryota > Metazoa > Chordata > Amphibia > Anura > Alytidae > Discoglossus > Discoglossus pictus. The sequence continues at coordinate 37,459,636 of CM050176.1, read as the reverse complement.
GGGATTAGGATTACAATGAAGGGGAAGCACTCGCTTAGTCTCCTTGTGGACAGATACAATTACTATGAGAAAGCAAAACTTTACTGAAAGGACCAGAATAAGATCTTTATCTCCAAGCTTCAAGTCCTCCACTTTAGATGATGCGCTCTGACTGTCTCCACCTGACTCATGTTGTTTGTCTGGGAGCAATTATATATATTGTAACGGAACCCATCACTGTTTTACCCTGTTTTATGATTATTATGGTTAAAATATGATCCTACTATTATACTGCATGTATGTTGGTTGATGCTCTGCAGAATATTGTCCCAGACATTTGCAGCTACTTGGCATGGGAGATAATCCTGTTACAGAGACTCCGCATAAGATAAAGGAAGTCTATTGTATACAGTGTTTTCATTCTCAGATAAGAACAAAGAAGTGTAATTGAATCAATGTCTGATTGTATCAAAGTTGCCAAGGAGCCTCGGGAGGTGTGACCCACCTATTGTTCTCTTTATGTGTATTGTGCGGCCAAATATGGGCATGTGTATTGCCTGTTGGAAGAGATGGGTATAAATATTTCTGCAATAACAAAATAAAGTTAGTATTCATTTGACTCCCAAATTGTGTGTCGTCCAAATTGGGAGGTCGGGAATGGTGAAACTGTAGTGCCTCTTGGGTATTTTACTGTATACCAGCGGAGATATTGGACTGCGTGTTCCAGCTCCGTTACATATATATATATATATTAATTTCCCCCGGAGCTGGACTAGATGTTCACAGTCCTTCAGCAGGAATTTACACTGACCCTTAAATTGGACTGAATTTATGGAATGACTAGAATTATTTATGTGTGCCCCCAAAGACCTCCTGCCTAGCCCCGTTGTGTCCTACCATCTTCTGTATGTCTTCCCGCTTCTTGTTCTTGGGATTTAACCCTTTGAGTGCCAGGGTGCCTCGTCTTTTTAGGACTGCAGAAGCCAGGCACATTGTCGACAAGTTTGCAATGCATCTCTTTAAGCAGGATTGCTGTGGGCATTTTTATTTATACATATAGTATGACCATTTTTGCATTATACATTATGCATTAAAAAAAACTGTACGTAAAATGTGTGTTTTTTTTTTTTCATATTGTCATTACAAATATTTCATTGCCATCCTAGGCAACGCCACCATACTTTTTTTTGTTAAAACCCTTATTTATAATTTTTCCCCATGGTACCTGCAATAGGTTAAGGATTAAGTTAGTGATAGGCAGAGGGTGGGAAATACTTTGGGCTTTACATTTCATTTGGTGGTAGTGGGTGTCCGTTGTATAACAACATTATTTCATTATCCTCATGGTCAATTAAGCCATTTTTATAATTCCCTGGGACTACCCTCTCTAATAATGATGACATCATACAAAATTACACACACTGCCATCGCTTGATAGGGAAAGTGGGGACGATTGGGCCTTGTAGTTCTAACACCCACTGACCACCAACGCTTACAGGTGTATTATAAGGGGAAGGGGCAGGGAAAGTATAAAACCTTCTTATTACCCATGTTCACACAAGTTTAAGCGCTCAATGACACCAATAAACTAAACTAACTCTCCAGACTGTTCATCGATGGGTTAATAAGTAACCCTTTAAAGGTCCAGTGAAGAGAAAGAAAATAAAAAGAACATTTAATGACCCATGAGGGCATTCAGATCATTGTTATAGCATGGCAAAATAGACCCTCTGACACCTTGTAACATAGCTTAGCAAAGCAGGGCCACTATTATCTGTAATGGAGTGGGCAGTCAGAGGGTTAAAGGGTCTGCACAACATTTTCAGGTGCAGTGTTAATTTCCTTTAATTGGCATCAGGGCCTTTTAAACCTGCTTCTTCTGAGACCCCGTGCCTGTTGTCTATTCAAGCAGATACTTCAGTGGGTTCATGGGCTATTCCACTGATGCTGGTTCATCTCTGGCTCCCTGGTACCGGACTAGCTCCCTGGGACCTACCTGGCTATCCTGGTACCGGTCTGACTCCTTGGGACTTGCCCTGTTATCCTGGTAACTCTTTATCTCCCTGGTTCCTGCCTGACTATCCTGATACTGCTTGGCTATCCTGGTACCTTTCTGGGTTCTTGCCTGGGTATCCTGGTTCCCGTTAGGCTTCCTGGCACCAGTCTGGTTATCCTAGTTTCAGACTGGTCCACTAGTAACTCCTTATCTATCCTATTTGGCAATCCTGCAATATTTTGCTTTACTACCCTGATTCCTGAGAAACTCTTGTGTAGCACCCTGATCCTTCCTACTTGTGAACCCTGTTCTGAGGCTTGAGCTGTTGCTTCCTTCTTGCTTTATTACCATGATTCCAGTGGGACTCATTCCAGTCTACTAGTGACACATGGTTACCTACATTACCTTGCTCCTGTCATGTACCACACTCCTGTGTCTTATTTTGCTTGGCTTCCAGATGTTGTGTTTCCATTGCTGGTGGGTATGTCGCTTTCTACTAGATTGTCATTAGTTCCTGTGCTATTTCTTAACCTCTTCCTGACTACTGAGCGAATTTAACAGTAGTAACCCCAATCTTGGAGTGCCATCTTGGACTTATCCCTGATGCAGTGGCGAAGCGTGTAAAAATTGTGACTTAGTGCAAAATAATTTGGTGGCCGCTTCCAACTTTCTATACAAGTTAGGTGCCTGTAGGCAAAATTATATGTATAGTCCTTTGTTGATCAGATCCCCTTTTTTTCTCCCCTTTCAGTAACCTAGAAAGCTGACAGTAGCAGAGAACCCTCAATCTGTTATGGGTCCAGGTGGTCTGCATCTGCTGCACCAGCAGTATCCCCGCCACTGCCGTGAAGTGTTGGTCATTTCAGTAATTTCCCACTCTGCATGACCTTATGGACCATAACAAACCAGGACATCTTTACGACCATGGCCATGCTGATGGACATGGTATTCATGGCAGAGATACTAGAGTGGGCTGCCAGTCCCTTCTCCAGTGGGCCACAGCATACAGCTCCTTGTATTCCTAGGTGGTCTCCCATCCCAGTACTGACCACTGCATGGCTTCATGGTGGTGTAACCTCTTGGTTCCCTGACTTGGAATCAATCCCAGGTTGACAGTGGTGAAAGCACGGAGTCCTAACCACTGGACCTTCCAGTGGAACCCAAGACATTACCTCCGTTCTAGTAATTAATACAATTAATACATTAATACAGTAATTGTTTAATTCAGAAAAGTTCTAGCGCTTCAAAGGAACATAGAACAAGATCATCAGACTACGAGGTTGGCAAACACTTGAAGGTCCATGCAAGGAGTTTCTATTTTCTGTGTATGAAGTTTGTCTCTTTACATCCATATAGATCTACAGAAAAAGCTGACACTTAATAAATAAAGAGTAATAATAATAATAATTATCCTTATTGAGTTCTTCAGCCAGTTTCAGTATCCCTGATAACAGCAATCATCCCGAGCGCTCTTGTTCCTCTCACTTTTTCTTCTTTTGAACCAGACAATTAAGAAAAATGCACCTTGTTTTCTTGCTTCTAATGCCCCGGAGTTTGTCATTTTCTATAATCCAAAGCTGCTCTAATCTTAGAAACAGAATCATTGCTCTGCACTCACTCGAGTGATAGGACATATCGCACTGCACGCTTGTGTGAGCCGTAATTACACCTTCTGTCAAGAGCTACCGTGCCGGACAAAATGCAGAATAATGGTCAGAGATAGACGTACCTTAAAACTCACAGCAGAGTAATGTATTTCACAAAGCACGACATCGATCAATATACAGAGCAACAATTATATATTCATTTATTATCAATTTATAACAGAAAGAGCCGTTTGTCTTCTTCACAAACTGCAGCAACATGCAATAAATTCAATTCAGCAAAGCAAAGGCCGTGTGTGACATGTGGACAAAAATACAGAATAATATAATATATTGATGTGATGCCAATGATTGTACTGAGGTCAGCGGGGATTTATTTATTTATGAAATAGTTATGAACACATATATTAATCATACTCCGTACACCAGACACAGATCGGGTATTCAATGTTTTTTTGTTATATGAATGTAAACCGTGCGATTAAACCGAATGTGGCTCGTAACCCTATGCAAAGTTATATGATGCTCCATGCAATTCTTTATTGGGGCAGCTTTGTGTGAGTTTTTTTAAACAAGGAGCCTTCGGTGTGAAAATGAAAACACTGGACTAAGTCAATTAGATAACTTACTCTTTGGGATCTGAGCATGCTCAACAATTTCTCAAATTCTGATGTATCAACTATAATAATTTTGGTAAGTGTGTAACGCTACATGGGATCACTACTTCCTAAGTCCAACCAAAGCTGCGCGCATGTGTGGAAGCTGTGAGCGTGCGCATCTAGTGACAGTGACTGTGACACAGGGAAGAGGGGGAAAAGACACAGGAGAGGGGGAAAGATACACAGGGGAGAGGTGGGGGAGAGACACGGGGAAGAGGAGAAGAAGAGACACAGGGGAGGGGAAAGGGGGGAGGAAGACACAGGGGAGAGGGAGGAAAAAAACATAGGGGAGAGGTGAAACGACACAGGACAGGGGGAAAAGAGACACAGGGGAGGGGAGAGGTGGGGGAAGAGACACAAGGGAGGGAAAGACACACTGGGGAGGGGAGAGGGGGAGAGACACAGGAGAGGGGAGAAAGGGGGAGGGGAGAGGGGGAAGAGACACATGGGAAGGGGAGAAGAGACACAGGGGAGGGGAAGAGACACAGGGGAGAGGGAGAAAGAGACACAGGGGAGGGAATCGGGGGGAAACACAGAAGGGGGAAGGGAAACATGAAAACTTTTTTTGAAAGGCAATTTACTAGTGTGTGTATTTATATATATATATATATCACATATATAGTTGTGAGCGTACGGGCCGTTGCTCACGCTTGCGGGCTCGCGTAGCGAGCCCGCGGCCCTCGCGTAGCGAGGGCTGCGGGCCTCAGTTGCTGGGATGGAGCGCCGAAGGCGCTCCATCCCAGCAACTGAGGCCCCTGCCCGCAGCGTACGGCCCGTTGCTCACGCTTGCGAGGGCCGCTGCTCGCGCAGCGAGCCGCAGCCCTCAGTTGCTGGAATGGAGCAGCCACCTCCTCCCCACAATGCCCCGCGCAGGGCCGCCCAGTCCCCGGTTGGGGTTCACCCCCCGCACAGCAAAGCGAGGGCCGCAGACAGGCATGGAGGCGCTCACCACCTCACTATAACTCCCCCCTACCCTCGGACGGACCCCCCAGGAGCACAGCGAGCCACGGACATACACAGGACTCCCCCGAGCACACAGGCCTGCCCCTCGGGCTGGACAGGTGAGTAGAGCCTGATAGGGCTTCATGTGGGGTGACAGGGCACATGATAGGGCCTGGGACCACAGGAGTGAGCTCTATATAGGTGTGTATGTGTATATGTATATATATATATATATATATATATATATATATACTGTGTGTTTTTTTAATATATATATATATATAACACACAGTATATATATATATATATATATATATATATATATATATATATACTGTGTGTTTTTTTAATATATATATATATATATAACACACAGTATATATATATATATATATATATATATATATATAATAAAAAAAAACACACAGAGTGTATATATATATATATATATATATATATATATATATATAAATAAAAACACACAGTATATGTATATATATGTATATATATATATATATGTATATGTATATATATATATATATATATATATATATATATATATATATAAAAACACACAGTATATGTGAGTGTGTGTATATATATATATATATATATATACTGTGTGTTTTTTTAATATATATATATATATAGCGTATATATAGTGTGTGTGTGTGTGTGTGTATATATATATATATATATATATATATATATATATATATATACACTGTGTGTGTGTGTATATAGTGTGTGTATACAGTGTGTGTGTGCATATAGTGTGTGTGTACAGATATACAGTCAGTGCATACACCTATATGTGCATGTATAACATACCATATATTGCACGGCACATTACAGTCAGTCATTGTATATGTGCCTCATCTCCATCTTATTGTGTGTGTGTGTGTGTGTGTATATATAATGTGTGTGTATATATTGTGTATGTGTATATAATGTGTGTGTGTGTGTGTATATATATATATATATATATATATATATATATATAATGTGTGTGTGTATATAATGTGTGTGTGTGTATCACATATATAGTTGTGAGCATGCGAGCCCGCTCGAGCCATTGCTCACGCTTGCGGGCCGCCGAACAAAACGAAAACGAGGCTACAACACACTAAACACGCAAAACACCCGAAGAAACACGCAAAACACCACAAAACACCTACGGATATTCCGCTACAGACGCATACCACACATTACCCGCCATTTTAGAACAATGCGGAAGTACACAAGTACGCTAAAGGTTTGGTCTCGCGCACGCACAGTCTTACACTGCACACATTCACCACGCTTACACAGCAGCTCCACACCACTAATGCTGCAGCAACATCAAAACACATTGCCAGCTCTTCAACACAATGCTTCAAAATAGGTAAAGTATATTCATTTATTAATGTATTACATATTTCATTATTACACACCAAACAGCATTAGCTACCTTACAATTTCATTGCCGTCATTTTTTGACGGGCAATTCGCTAGTATATATATAATGTATATATACAGTAGAATCCCGGTTATCCGGCATCCAACTAACCCAGACTCTCAAGCAACTAGCACCAGCATCAAAAAAAATATTTTAAGCCGGCATAACCGGCACTATCCAGAGTTAAAAAAAAAATGCAAACTCTTTTTCAAATTATTTTTCTGGGCCTAAACGGCCCAGTTTAGGTGCTAATGCCTTTTTTTTTTTTTTTGGGGTGCTTAAGAGTCGTTCAGACCCTTACATTTGGGGACTTACGATTAACCGGAAACTATGCATATCCGGCAATAGGGAGTCCCTGTGGGTGCCGGATAACAGGGGTTTTACTGTATATAGATTTGATTGGGTTGCACGCTAGGCCAGTCCTCGACGTCACACGCAGACGCATAGACGACGCAAGGCTAGCCAGGAGCCTTGGCGCCCAAACAATACAGACCTACTTTAAACTTCTCCCAACGTTATCGATAATGCCAGACACGAATTTGCTACTTCTGATAGCCTTATAATAGTCTAACTGGGCAAACGATTAACGCTAGTAGGCACCAAGGCTCAGTTTAAGAAGAGGAAGTGGTTATAATAGTATAACCCTTTATGCAAGTTATACTCAATTTATTTATGGGATCCCCTCACTGCTATTTCATGCACTGGCACTTTATACCACTCGCACTTACAATATTCTCTACCTCTTAAGATTTATCATATATGCAATCACTCAGCACTTTACTATGATGTTAAAATGATATTTATGGTCATTTACCATCATTTATCATATACACTGGTCACTTTATATTAAATTAAGTTACTTATTTATTTATTTCACTTATCCTTAGGAGAGAAAGAATAGAGGATCCTATAATACAAATTTCTAATATTGTCTGTTCATAAAAGGGTGTCCTCTATCCACTTCCCAGAACCAAACGTCAGAGAATCAAATATTTTTAATTCAAGCATTTTATATGATAATAATAAACGTTAAGTTTTAATTTTTGAGTTTTCCTATATTGCCTATTCGGCTGAGGGTGTGCACTACAACTATTTAAAGGATACTTTCTTTCTTTGAGTTCTCTGTGTACAATTTTTATCCTTAGTAGCACCCCTCTTGGAACCCAGCACCTTATTTACACCTTGAGCCACCTTGTTTTGTAACCTTTGTATATATATATATACTAGCGTCTTGCCCGTCAAAAATGACGGCAATAAAAACTGAAGCCTGGCAATGCTGTTTGCAACACAATGTAAGCCTCTCCCCCTCTACTTTACTGGCCTTGTGATGAGCGCCTTTGGCGCTCATCACAGGCCTTGCAATGAGCCCCTTTGGAGCTCATTGCGAGTCTCTCCCTCTGTCTACTTCCTCCCTCGTGTCTTATTTCCCCCCTCCTCTCCCTCCCTTGTGTCTCCTTCCACCTCGTCTACCTCCTTTGTATCTCCTGCCCCCCTGTGTTTTTACCTCCCTCTCCCTCCCGTGTCTCTAAACCCCTCCCCTGTGTCTCTTTCCCCCTTCTCCCTCCTATGCATCTCTCCCCCCCCCTGTGTCTCCCCCAACCCTCCCCTGTGTCTCCCCCAACCCTCCCCTGTGTCTGTTCCCCCCTGGCCTGTGTCTCTTTTCCCCTCAGCCCTGTGTCTGTTACGGCCTTCCTCGTGTCTCCATTTACCTCCCTTGTGTATCTTCCCCCCTGCACTCTCTCCCCTGTGTCTCTTCCCCCTCCTCTCACTCCCCTGTGTCTCTTCCCCCTCCTCTTTCTGTGCCTCTTCCTCCCTGTCTCTTCCCCCTCACCCTCTGTGTCTCTCCCCACTCTGTGTCTTCCACCCTCTCCCTCTGTGCCTCTTCCCCCGCCTCTCTCTGTGTGTCTCGCCACTGTGTCTCTTCACCCCTTCCTCTGTTCCCCCCCTCTGTGCCTCTTTCCCACTCTCTCTGTACCTCTTCCCCCCTTCCCTCTGTGTCTCTTCCTCCCTCACCCTCTGTATCTCTCCCCCCTGTGTCTCTTCCCCCCTCTCCCTCTGTGCCTCTTCCCCCCTCTCCCTCTGTGCCTGTTCCCCCCTGGCCTGTGTCTCTTTCCCCCTTCCCCCTGTGTCTGTTCCCCTCCCATGTGTATCTTCCCCATGTTCTCCCTCCCGTGTGTCTTTTCCCCCTCCTCTACCTCCCCTGTGTTTCTTTCTAACCTATCCCTCTGTGTCTCTCCCCCCTCCCTCTGTGTCTCTTCCCCACTCTCCCTCTGTGCCGTGCCTCTCCCCCCCCCCCTCTTCCCCACTCTCCCTCTTCCCCACTCTCCCTCTGTGACTCTCCCCCCCCCCTCTTCCCCACTCTCCCTCTGTGACTCTCCCCCACCCTCTTCCCCATTCTCCCTCCCCTCTTCCCCACTCTCCCTCTGTGCCTCTAGTCCCCCCTCTTCCCCACTCTTTTACCTGCTCTTTGGCCGCGCTGCGCGCAAGCGCGGCTTGCGCCGCGCACTGCGCAAGCGCGTCTCGGGCGCAGAGCGCGGCTTGCGCCGCGCTCTGCGCATGCGCGGCTCGCGCCGCGCTCTGTGCAATCGCGGCTCGGGAGCAGAGCGCGGCTTGCGCCGCGCTCTGCGCATGCGCGGCTCGCGCCGCGCTCTGCGCAATGCGCAGCACTTTATAATTGTCTAACTGCGATTCGTCTGAAGCGTGACGACGAATCGCAGTTAGACAATTATAATATGTGATATATATATATATATATATATATATATATATATATATAGTGACAAAGATGGCCGCACTTGCCTGTTCATCTGTAACATTTTTTACACCAGCGTGACCTAATCGCCTTTGGCGCTCCATACTCCAATAGAGAAATGGCAGAGAATTTTGGACTCTTTTTTACTTTTTATTAAGCAGTCCAAAATATAAATGAAAATAGCTTAATTCAGCATGAAACAGAAATCTACTTAAACAGACTCACTCACAGCTTAGTTCCCTAACTAGCAGTGAAAACGGCTTCTCGGTTCTCAGGTAAACAGTCCTTTTTGTATTTCACATGGAGGGGTGGGGTCCTGGCCCACCCACACTCCAAATACCCCAACCTCCAGGGACCCTTGGTGCAGTCCTTTTCAGTAGAGGCTGACTTTACAGCCTACTCCCTGGGGCATATGCACTGTCTCTTTAACAGTACCTTACTTCTCTGGTCATTCTCCAACTACTGGTGTGGCTCGCACCCGGCAGCAGCTCACCGGCAAAAGTCACTTTATATCCATGGCTATGAGACACTCAGGCGGACTTTCTCTCTCTCTCACTAGCAGCCACAGGTAACAGCAGTTCAACTCTCCAAACACAGCTTCTCCACAACAGTTTACCTTGGGGTATCTGTGTGAGTAAACTTTAACACAGTGTTCTCTTGCAGCAGTCCAAACAGCTTAGAGCACTCTCAGTTAGCTGTAACTTCCAGGCCCCTCACAGCTGGGGTACTTGGCTAGGCCTAAGAGCCTCTGGTCGCAGCTTCAACACTCAGCTCACACGACTTAGGCTAAAGCCTATCCGCTTTCCTTTCCCTGTGTGTGTGCCTCAATTAGCACAGCTCCAGGGAATTAACTCCAAGTTACCTGGAGCTGATTTTCTTAATACTGTGTGACTTGCACCATCCACCGGGGGCAGTACACGACACACCCTCCACCTCAGCTCAACAACATGGGCTTGAGTGACTTGCTGAGGGGCCATAAATGGTGCACACGGCAACCACATAGCGTAGATGGCACTGTAGTTTCAGGTTGACACACTGCCACCTCTGGTGCGGTAGCCTCTTCATTCCGTCGAACCACTCACCACTCAAGAACTCTCTTCCATGCCATCTGCATTGAGGTATGACGCTGTGATTGAGCGGCGACTTGTAAATCCATCTTCTCTCTATCCTCACAGCTAACGGACTCTCCTACACAGCTGATCACAAGATTTGTCACTACCACCTGGAATACCACAGCATGCATCTTTTCCTGAACGACGAAGATGTCCCCTTTTTTGTTTGGACTGTAGGTGTTCAAGAAGCAGGTCTTGAGATACCCCTCAAATAGATTATCATTGATTTCTTCCATAATGTCGTCTATAGGTAGCACCTGGATTTGTTCGCCATCCTTCCCCTCAGGACATGGCTGGATACTGGTCAGATTTCCACGCTGCTCTCTCAGGTGGTCACCTGTAACTCTGTTTGGCCGGAACGTCTCATATGAGCAGGTGTCATCCAAAAGAACATTACATACAGCTTTCCGTCCCTTCTTCCCTTTCAGAAGAACCGTGTCTGTTTGTAACAATTGATGCTCAGCCATCTTGACCGGAGACAGCAACACCACTCTGATATCTTCATTGATAGTGTTATCTACAATTAACCAATTTGGAAGTTTCTTCCTTTTTAACATTGCTGTGGAGAGGATATCTGTTCCAGAGTCGGGGATTGTTGTTTTACTGCAACCTACAACCAAGCGCTCCCGGGATACTTTACATTTTCTTTAGGACCCATCTCCTGCGTCTCAGGTCCATATTCTCCTATAGGCATTTAATTTTTTAGTGGGACAGGTTCAACTCCAAGAAAAAATGGCTTACATGGCTCCCAAGTAAATTTTCATAAAGAGAGAAGTTTGGAGAGAGGGAAACTGAGTCGCAAGTATTTTTGATATTGCTATATGTTATTATCCTCCCATACATATATTCTCTAATGATCTGTTTATTTTTGTTGCATTTTTTTGCAATACACATAGCCATTATATTATGTGAATCCCTTGTTTTGGAGGTATTGAATACCTGTGTTCCACTAGCTTTCTTTTTTGCTTTTAACAATGTGAATACTATGTGCTTTTTTATAAATACTTAATAACTCTGTGATTATTTATATTTCATCTATTATTTAATATTACATATTAGGAATATTAGGAATATTTAATACATAATAATATTGTATTGAATTTGACAACTTTTTCTCACACCTTCTCAAAAACATGCAGCTTGCAACAACAAATCCAAGCTCTGCCCCTCCTGATATGTAAACACCCCTCTCACACACAATCTTCACCATATTGTCATGGATGACTTTTTTTAAAATTAAAGCTAGCTTTTCCCTGCCTAACTAGTAAAGTTTTCTAACAGATAGCTTTATTTTGCAACGTATTGTCGTGCTTTAGTTCTCTTTCATATTTAGAATTACATTTTTGACACATTTAGACTGTGGCTCTGTAAGATGTTGTGTATTTTGTTCTGATTCTTATTGAGGCGAGGGGGTGGGACAGTAGCTTTAAATAGCATCATTTGTGTGCGGGAAAGTATACTTTGTGTGAGAGGGATACAATGTATCTGCACTTACAGCAAATACTATGGCATTAAAGACAATTATGGGACCTGAAGTTGAATGTGAGAGCGGCGCAGACCCCGGGGCTCTGACAACACAGCAGCTGTTTGCTGGGAGACTTTAACATGAACAAGTTGTATGAACTGCTAATTATAGGGCGCCAATTCTGTCTGGTAACGACAGGTCTGCGCAACGAGGACCAGTCCTCCGTAAATACAATAATCGCAAAGTCTATTTGCTGTAAAAAAAAGTCACAAAAATGTCACCTTAAGAAAATATGTAAGTTCAGGGTATTATAAGTCCATTCTTCATGTTATTTTGTGAGTTATATTTTAGAAAAATTGTATATAATTCAAACTTAAGGTTTTGTGATGGCAGCTACGTGCAATAGGTGAAGACATTAAAGACAATCATATAGTAGCATTATTACTATGCACTCTTCCAGAGTCTTCCAGTGCTCTAGAAACTAGACCAGAGCAGGAACTAACTAGAATATGCTAAAGGAAAAGTAATTGATGAATACAACAGGGAAAATAGTAAGGAGAATGACAAATCAGAGGTAGCTTTATATGCATGAAGACACAAGACAAAGCAAAGACACTAGGATATGTTTTCGGCGCAAAAAGGCCGGTCATCTGAAATCTGGAACCTGGAAAGCTGAGCAGCGAAGAAAAGAGCCACCCACAAGAGAAAGAGTTAAAACGGCCACAAAGGAAACCGCTCATGCATCATGGAATGGCACGTTTAATGTAACTCAGAATAGCACATCATATGGATGGTGCATAGACTGAGGGGCAACAAGTGATAACATGTTCTTTTACAGAAATTAATTACAGTAAAAAAGATAAAAAAAAATCCTAGCGAATGGAGACAGTATCACAGCAGAAGGCAAGGGTCAAGGGTTCCTGAATTACATCACCCCGTCAGGGAATAAGGAAAGCATCCTTGTAAAGAATGTTCTGTATGTTCCATGTCTGGAAGGAAGTCTCCTATCAGTAAAACCCTTGCTAAAATGGACTCACAGTCCAATTCCGAGGCAATACATGCATGCATCGAAACAGAAAGCAATCCTAGTAAAGGGAAGGTTGAATGAACACCTATAGAAACTCATCACTGCAAGTGAACAAGCCAAAGCGACAAATCATAATGTGCACGATAAGTGTATCCACCTATGGCACAGAAGATTGGGGCACCAAAACCCAGAAGCCATAAAGGATCTTGCAAAGAGAGGTCTAATAGAAGATATGACAGTTTTACCTTGTGACACGCTCATGAAATGTACAGGCCACACGTACGCCACTTCCACAGACCAGTCAAAGAAAGACCACTCAACCCATGGAACTCATACACAGTGACACATGTGTACTAATGAAAAACCCCACACTCAGTGGAAACAGATATTCCATGAAACATAAAAAAAATCATAAGGGGAATGGTGGCATGTCTGGCAGAGCTAAGAGGTGGGGCAGCATGGAGGGGGGCGATGCTTCATACATGTTGGTAGAACTTTCCACACAGGAAGACCTTGATTGCCCAGATAATGCTGGACTTCCTCTTACCGATACAGAAGCTCTCAAGTGTCCCCAAGAGAAGATAAATTAAGGAGTCCCAGAGATATACAACTGTATAATAACAAAAGTGCCCACCAGGAAATTTGGGCAAAACGGTGAATGGCTCTAGCTGCGGGGGAGGCTGGATGTCATATAATAATGCACAAGCCATTGAGAAGGGCTGTTGTAATTGTGTCCAGTCCAGTTGGGAAGGGTTATGTAATTTCTGTACCCTGAGCTGGTGGAGGGTGTGCTTTATCCCAACTATAATTAATAATGTATCTATAAAATGTCACTCACAAGATATCTTTATTTAGTTTGCAAGTGATGCAGTCAGGAGGGGTTCCACCAGCTACTATCGGGTATCAATTCGTCAGATACACCCTCACACAATTTGAAAGTTATCAATCAATGTAAATTTGTGCAGAATGATCTAATCCTGAATATACAGTTTACCTGGTCATTTTTTTTTGTTTAATTAACTTTGCATTGTTTTTCAGCAAACTCATATTAGAGTTATGTTAATCCGTTAAAAAGCCACCCTAAAAAAAACAATGGGCTTATCACAAACCATCATATGCCAGTCAGGGCTATGTAAAGTATTCTTTTGGCACTGGGCCTCTAGTCTGAGGGATTCCCTGTACTGGTGGTACCATGTTCAGCTCTGGGTGTATCACTGTTCTATAGAGGTGGTTTTATCACTGTACTGTAATACTGGTTGCATTATATTTGTGTGTTACAGTTTGGTATAGTGGTAATATTCATGTTAAATGTGCCAGTATCATTGAAGGTCACCTGTGCAAACAACCAGCTTACTAACCAGTAATATATAATGCAACAACTCTGAGTAATTGGGTCAATTTGGCCTTCTGATCTAGTGATCCTAATTATCAGCCTTATTACATTGCGATTCAGGAAATTTAAAAAGGCTCTATATAAGTACAGAGCATATTTTTTTTACAGACGTTTTTAGTTAGTGAACTTCTATCCAAAAGCAAGGTCTTCACTAACAAAAATCTTCTGGAAAAAAATATACCATGTGCTTAAATAAAACCCTTTTAAATTTACTAAATTGCAATTTAATAAGGCTGTATGTTGCCAAGTAATAATGTTTAATGGCACCACTCTTTAATTATTTTGTGTTAATGTGTGCAGTTATTGTATCTTTCCTTTACATATTATGTACCCTACTCAATAAAAGATCTCCTGTTTACACCATAGGTCGTAGAACTATATTATTTTCCTGGATGCTGGAATTTCTAGGCTTTGCTTGTGGCTGTCTGACCCGATGTAAAGTTACCGAAATTTATCTCTCTGCTCCATCTGAGGTGTAGAAGGGAACCCTGGACATGAACAGGGTGTTGGCCCCAGTTCATCACATAGTTAACATTAAGATTTGCAAGGGCCAGAATGTAATATAAACTGGCACTGCAGTCTCTTGATGGCATCCTCAGTATCGCTAAGCTTTTATCACTAAGGTAATTGTTTGTCATTATGATCTCAACTTTATGGAACGTGGGCATTTTGGGGTATATTAAGATGTAAAGTATTATTGGGGAAAAAAGCCTTTCCTATCTTCCGTTTTTTATTTATTTTATTTCCTTATTTTATTATTATTATAAACCAGTTTAAGCATAAATAAAATAAATACAAACGGAGGCCCTCATTCAATTGCAATTTGGCCAATTGAATAGTTCTCTAAATAAGCACATAACATATTTTTTTCAAATAAGTTTTTAGTTAGTGAAAACCTTGCTTTTGGATAGATGTTTACTAACTAAAAACTTCTTTAAAAAAATATGTTATGTGCTTATTTAGACCCCTATTCAATTGGCCAAATTGCAATTGAATGATGCCCCTAGCCTCTACAACTATTTTTTTAGAGAAAAACTAGTTCATCTAATTAAATGTACCTATAAAATGAGCTACATGTAAGTGTCACAACCCGGTCTTCATGGAGCTTGAGAAAGGCCGAAGAAACAAATCCTACCACAGGTTGAATAGGTTCTGTATCACATACAGAACAGCTTCACAGGTTCTAGGATAAGTTAAAGATACTTGGGGCAAGTTACTAGGCTCCAGGACAAGTTGCTGAGATAGATTTCTGGTTAAACAAAATAATAAACACCTTCCCTTTAAATGAAACACACCATGCATATGTGTCCCAAACAGAGCATAAACTTTCTTTTTTCAGTACATCTTTTTATGCCACTTCCTAAGACAAACACAAGTTTTACACCTTCTGCCCCTTTTAATTAACCCCATGTGCGCTGGCTCCAAGCCTGTCTATTTCACCATTCAGGTGCTGAGGAGTCTACACCCCCAGCTATCAGCTACCTCTGGTCAGGATCTGACACAGCAGAGGCTAATAATATAATGTGAGCCCTGGAGCCAGAATGTCTGGGCAGTGGGTTGGGGTCCAACCTAAGTGCGGAAATATTTGTATTAGCTTAATGCAATAGTTGCACCCTAAAACACACTCTACAAAAAAAATTTTTTCCCTAAAATGGAAAATGGACCCAGAGCCCTCTAGACTCAAATGACCTGGTGTAAAGGGGCATTAGAGGTCCAGGGAATACCACCAGAGTTTGGGGAAAAACATTACACAACATAGCAAATAAACAAGTGGTAAAGTCTATCACAAGGTCCCTAGGGACATTATAATACTCAACTGATTCAACTGGCTGTGTGGCTAATGTCCATCAGTTTCCAGTGGCCAGACCCAAAAGTCCAAGGGCCTCATTCAATTGCGATTTGGCCAATTGAATAGGACTCTAAATAAGCACATAGCATCAATTTTTTATAGAAGTTTTTAGTTAGTAAAGACCTTGCTTTTGGATAAAAGTTCACTAACTAAAAACTTCTGCAAAAAAATTATGCAATGTGCTTATTTAGAGCCCAATTCAATTGGCCAAATCGCAATTGAATGAGGCCCCAAGTGTCCTGGGGTTTGTGACAGTAAGTTAAACTGATAAACTATTAAACTACGATTGAATAACCTTAAATTAACTAAGATTAATTATTCTGTATCAAAAATATATAGTGTATCAATATAAAGTTAATGTTTGTAACTACCCATTTTAACATATCACATTCATTCTATTAGGATAAGGAATACTAATAGAAATCTTCATGTACTGGTATTATTCCATAGGGATAATGGATCTATCCCTAAGGAATAATACAAGAAATATTTAACTGTGAGATCACCCACAGATCAGTTAACATTCGGTTACAAGTTATGGGACATTACATTGCTCCAAATGTTCCTGTAGAGGCACCCATTGGTTGAACAGTTTCATAGGTTTCTATTTATTTTATTTACTTAACCAATAAAGGTCATATTTTATTGATAGTTTGTAATAATAAGAATTCATAAAATGTATGCAAATGGTGTTCCCAGGTATGTACACATTTTCTTTTCAATAATACTTAATTCCTTGCATGGAGCACCCTTCCTGATTAAATTGATTTACTATATAATATTATTCTAACCTTACCAAACAAAATGAATTAATGTTATTGTTATGTTATAGTTGAAATCTTCCACTGCCTTTCATTAGTGTTCAGGACAATGAGAGATTTAGTGTTTTTATACTTGGCTGTGAAATTAATTATGTGTGGAGTATAATAGAGACCAACATTAAAAACATTACAGCTTGTTTTATAATAGAAATTATATGACAAAGAGAGGATATATTTAAAGGGACATGTGAACAAATGTGAACAAATACTTAGAAGGGGATGCGTTAACTTAAAAAGTCATGAAAGAAATATTCAATCACATTTATTTAAGCTTCCTTCAAAAAACTGGAAATTTATCTCTAGAAAGAGTCGATATAGTATATAGGCCTATTTTGCATGTCTTATACAGCTGTATTCTTGCTCATTCAACTTACTCTTTTGGTGGTACTTTAAGTAACATACGTTGGTGGATGGATTGTGTGGTAAACTACCATTGTCTTCTTTCTTTATGGCCGTGTTTCAATACATTTTTCCAAACTTTACTAAAATGGTTGCCAGTGTTACAAACTTTTAGCTCACAACAAACTAAAAAAAATCACAGGCCTAGCTCTGACTGAGCACTAACATTGTACTGTTAGTTTCATAACTAACCAGGCAGCTCCCAGGGAGTAAATAAAACAATAAATAGTCAATGTGTTCTGCTTAAGTCCAGACTTTCATTTTCCTTTCTTTGCTTTAACAGCTTCACACTTCAGTCTCTTTGTGTCCTTTGCAGTAGCTCACAACACACGTATTTCTCTATGTTTACCTCTCTTGAAGCTTCCCAGCTGCAATGGATCCCAATGTTTTCTCTCTCTGCAGTTTTCTCTCTCACTCTGTCCTCAGTTCCAGAATCCTCTCAAACTGCTTGTAAGCTTTCCACACAAACTTGCTTCCAGACTCCTTAGCCCAGCAGTCCCCAAAATAGCTTTTCTCTAACTACTAAGGCCAGCAGTGCACAACACCAAATGGCCACACCAATCTTTTAGCTCTTCTTTTTTAACAGCTATAAACAGGTACATCTGATTAACTGCTCCAGGAGTTAACTCCTTCAGAACTCCTGGAGAGAAAACTTAAAAAAAAATAGTTTTTGACACCAACCTCACAATTAAAACATCTATCTACTGTGCCTCCTTTCTCTAATCTAACCCCTGCTGCTTATATCAGATACTCACATCACACAGAGTCTTTCTATACGCACAGATTTATTTCATTTAAAATGAAATCTTGCTTTCCACACTCCGAGAGCTGCTTACATAGACACAGTAAAGATCCAAATAAAAACACTGCATTTGGGTATTGATTTTAACCATTTTCTCACCTTCAAGCCAGTAGCAGCTCAATTCAGAGATCTACAGATCAGTGTCTGGCTCCTCCTGCTTCCTTCTACAGGGGGACCACATATCACATGATTCCTTCCTGCCCAAATTGCCATCACTGATTGATACAATGTATTCAAATGTATTAGCCGTCTGTGATTGGTCAAACCAAATTATGAATTTTATGGTAATTTCAACACAGATATCCAGGGGTGTTAACTCACAAAAGCTCCTGCAAGCAAACTCAACAGATTTAGCACACATCAGAGTGAGTTTGTTAACGTTTATTTTGGTATTTTTCATGCAAAAAGGAAACTTAGATATGCCTTTAATATGTTGTATCTAGGCTAATGATTTTGTTTACTGAGATGATAATAACCAACATTTTCCACATACATACGACTTGTCACTCTTTTTAGAGTATTAGTGGGTTTTGGTGCATTCACAGATAGATATCCACATGTGAATGTATAAATATACAAGTAGCCAGGGTTACTGAGATGATATAGCTCTGCCTGGATGTCTTGAATAAATAGAGATTATAACGCAGCAGAACATACAGAGCTTAGTGCAGATGAAGCAGAGGTGAGCGGGGAGCCTACAGACACAACAACTTCCTCGGCTTTCAACAAGAGCATTTAAGGGATCAGGAAAAATCAGTCACCTTAAGAGACGTAAACAAAGCGCCAAACCATGAGGATCAGCTGCAGCGACTGTCGGATAAACAAAAAGCTCTGACACATCACCACTAAAAAGATTTGTTCTATCAATTGGACACAGTTGATGTTTCTTTATATCATTGACTATAGAAAAAATACCTGAACAACCAAATAGGCCATATATACACTGCAATATATAAATAAATATGTGCTCATGTAAGGAAGGGACGACCCGGCCAAACCAAAGAAACAAAGCAGACACCCATAAATAACATATAAATGTAATAGTGCAAATGATCCTTAACATGTTATTTATTACATTGTATGTTTCTCGCATATATTTGGAGAAGGGATTATTCCCTAAAAGTGATTACTCTCAGCATTCTTTAATAATGGCAAATCTGATACAGGTTTCTATTTGAAACATTTATATATGATACACTTTGAATAAAGCACCATGGGCCTCATTCAATTGCTACGTTTTAGAGATCCGGGCTCGCAAATGGAGGTTGCAAACTACTTTGCTATTCAACTGCCTTCCGTTTGCGGACTTCGATCGAGTTACGTGCTGCGAGCTACGATCCCTAGCGATTTGTTCAATCGCAGCTTACTTCCTTCAAAGCCTTTGATCTTTCACGTCCGCAAGAGTTGCGGCCGCAAAAAATCCCAATTCGCAATTTAATTGATCCGATTTACCCTTCCATCAAGCCCGCAAATGACTAAATTCGAACCACAGGTTACATGGCCCAAGGAGGTGTCTCAAAGAGCTTACTGACAAATTGTAGCACTTTATAAGCAAATAAAAAAGCAATCCTGTACTTGTATTAAAATTGATGTTAGGTCTTAGAATTAATAGCTCAACATTCTCAAGCTCGCAAATCGGCATAAATACTTTATTTCTTGTTCAATTTTCGTCATAAAGTCCTACAGGCTTCAACCTCCAAGCCCCTAGGACTTTGGAATCCAACCTCCATATTTCATTGAAATCCTACGGGCTTGAATAACAAGTTACCGACTTGGAGGTCATTCAAGGCCGTAGGACTTTGGACAGAAACTAAACATGAAATAAAGTATTATATTTTAGCGATATGCGGGCTTGAGAATGTTGTGCTTTTAATCCTAGAGTCGCCCATTGTGTTCCCCATCATATACAGTGCTTTATAGTGCAGAGATTGATTTTATATTTGCATGTACAGTGCTCTGAGTTTGGGGCTTGAAACGCAAGTTACGGGCTTGCAGCCGCGATTATGTTCAAGCCCGCAAATGCTTACTGCCGATAGCATGGTTTGCGATTATTGGGAAGGGGGACTAACTGGCGGGCCCGGCAAATCGAATAGCAGCGTAAACGTAGAGCAAGGCGAGGACGTAACTCGATCGCAGGAAATCAGAGATTTGCGATCAAGTTACAACCCTAATTGAATGAGGCCCCACGTACATAAGACTTTCAATACAAAGACAGGCCCTCCTCTTTTTTGCCTTGTGTCTAGTAATGGATATTTTTCTTTGCACTTAACCACCCTATAGCGCTACAGAATATGTTGGCGCGTTACAAACAACGAACAATAGTAATAATCTTATATATAAAAGGAAGTGTACATAACATGCAAAAACAGTAAATAATTCTGCTCTTATCAGCATTAAGCTTTAGATGCCGCACATTTGGCCATTCTTTTATCTCTTCTAAATCATTCCACATATCCATTGTACACCTCATAACTGCTTTATGTTCCCTTGAATCCCACTAGTAATATCACTAATAGATATATTCAACAGAAATAGTGACCAGGAAACGGCACCTAAGGACCCAGTGGTTGGGTCACCACAACCTAATGGGGCTACACTACCATCAGAAAATAATTGGTTAACACAGGAAGTAATCCAAAAGACGTTGGAAAAAATAAATGTTAATAAAGCCCCGGGTCCTGATAGTATACACCCAAGGGTGCTAATTATACAGGACTTCCCTGTTTTTAAGATTAAAATAAACTATTTGTTTGCATATCTATTTATCATTTTATTAACACATGCTTAAAAGACCTGCATTTACTAAATGAAACCTTCCAAATAGTCCCAACAAGGGGCTGCCCCTATAACTCATGCACACAGTGTGTATATAGTACTAGATGTACTAACCAATCACAGATTGGATCTCACCATCATATTAAAACATGCACTTGTTAATAAAATGATGTTTAGATATATAAAAACTTAGTTCATTTTAATAATAAAAACAGCCAACCTTCCATATCCCTTTATGAAAGGAGCAAGAGAAGATGTAGGGAACTACAGACCGGTAAGCCTCACCTCAATAGTGTGGAAGCCCCACATACACATGGCAGGCTCCTCGCATCTGCTGTCTTTATATCACAGTACAAGGCTATGCAGTGTATCGTTGAATAAAGCATTAT
The DNA here is from genome assembly GCA_027410445.1 of Discoglossus pictus. Classification (NCBI taxonomy): domain Eukaryota; kingdom Metazoa; phylum Chordata; class Amphibia; order Anura; family Alytidae; genus Discoglossus; species Discoglossus pictus. Next base: position 37,438,234 of record CM050176.1, on the reverse strand, counting down.
TCAAACTAATTACAGTAATACACAAGTGCACATGTATACAATTAATTTGTTTTTTGGCCTATTATTGAATTTATAACAAAAATACACAAGATATTTCTTATAATGTCTTGAAATAAACACACAATTGTAGTAACCAATTTTAACACTAGCTATTTACATGAAAACATTTATAGTTATAAAATAAGTCATAATGTTAAAGACTGCCTGTATTGGGTCCATAGCGTGTGCGACTCTAAGAAAGTAGCGCATTATAATAACAGTAACACGGCTCTATTCTGCAAACACACTCATTTCCTGAGCGGCCATGAAGCCTTATCGTGCTCACATGGTGCCAGCCGTCGGAGAGGCACTTAGTGGCATTAAAGTCAAAGGAACAAATCATTCAATTAGATTCCTGCAGCAGACACACATTTTCTCCAAATAGCTTTAAATGTTACATATTGCCCATCGGGATCACTCTGATCTGCACAGTGGGCTTTGCGTTTTCAGGCAGAAATATAATTTCAAATATATATGTGGCCCAAATGAAAGGGAATTTAATTTTAAACCAATTTTGTTTCTGTGCTGTAAATAATGTGATAAGTAAAATACCCCCCCAATGTCAGACCCGGAGATAGTGATACGCAATGGCATTGTACGGGAATGAAAACAGTTTATGTAGTGTCTAATATCTAGAAGAGCATTTATTTAGTTTATCTAGTATTAGGTTTATTAATCAAGTACAAACCACCGAAAATAAGTAAATAAGTGCGAATCCATCTGTGCGCTGGTTTGTTACGGTGGCATAGTGTTGTATTTATTGGCTGAACTCAGGGATAACTTCATCAGGAAAGACTATAATTATCAAAACATATATTCCCTGTCATATATCTCCTCTCCCAACATTTCTAATGGCCAATAAAGGACATTTACATTGGTTTAAAATGTATGTACTTCTAAGCAGTGTGTGTAAAGTGAGTTTTATAGATACACATAATACATGCGCATTGCTCCGTACACACATATATTCTTTGTTCAAATATACAATATAATAATTAAGACCATAAAGTTTGTTCAAACATACTATATAATAAATACAATCATGCTAAACATGCTAAAAACATCATATAAGTATCTCTGACCTGTTTCTCAGACAAAATACCCTGAGTATGAGTGATGTCTAAGATCTGCAGCCACTCGCTGTGCATTTCAAACACACGTGTTGTTGTTGTTTAGACATCCAGTTGGGTCTGACTCTCCGTGATCGTATGGACCGCAGCACGCCAGGCACATCTGTCAGCTACTGCCATCTGAGCTCTATCATGCTCATGTTAAATTATTATTATTATTATTATTATTATTATTATTATCGTTTATTTATAACGCGCCAACATATTCCGTAGCGCTGTAAATAAGTTAAGTTCCAGAAAAAGTTAAATACAAATGAACACATAGCAAAGCAAGGAGGGCCCTGTCTTTGAGCCTCGAATCCAGTGTCCAAAGCACCCCGCAGGATTGAAACTCGCAGACTTACAACCTAAAGTTTTTGTGTGTGTGGTAAAGAAGGGAGAGAGAGGTGATAAACGTGTTAGGGTGGAAGGTGATACGTTTCTTTGAAGAGGTGCGTTTTTAGTGAGGTTTTGAATGTTTTGAGGCAGGAGGAAAATCTGGTGGAGCGAGATAAGGAGTTCCAGGGAATATGGGAAGCACAAGAGAAGGCCTGAAGGCGAGAGTGCGAGGAGGTGACAAGAGTTGTAGAAAGAAGAAGGTAATTTTCAGAACAAAGAGGTGGGTGGGGGAGTATTTGGAGATGAGAGCAGAGATGTATGGGGGTGTGCTATTGTTGAGGGCTTTGTAAGTTAGGGTCATGATTTTAAATGTTATTCTTGAGGCTAAGGGAAGCCAGTGGAGCGATTGACAAAGAGGTGATGCCGACACTGAGCGTTGTGTACGGAAGATGAGTCTAGCAGAGGCATTCATAATGTATTGAAGTGGAGATAGTCGGGTGGTGGGTAGGCCATCAAGAAGCGAGTTGCAGTAGTCAAGTCCAGAGATGATGAGAGAGTGTATTAGGATTTTAGTTGTGTCTTGTATAAGATAGATCCAATTACCTAATCTTTCCATCTCCACCTCTACCATCCCCTTCTTCTTTGAGTCTTTTCTAGGGAATGTTCTCTTCTCATGATATGGACAAAACATTTGAGCTTTAGCCTCGTGATCAAACCTTCCAGTGAACACTTTAGCTTCATTTCCTGTAGTACTGATTGATTGGAGTTCAAGGGACTCTAAGCCATTTTCTCTTACACCACAATTCAAAGGCATCAATTCTAAGGCGCTCAACCCTTCTTTATGGCCCACCTCTCACATCCGTATGTTACCACTAGGAATACTATAGTTCCAACTATGCAGACCTTTGTTGATTAATGTAATATATTTTGAATAGCTCATCCAGTCTTGCCATAGCTTTCCTCACCATAATCAAACATCTTTTAATTTCATGGCTGTAGTCAACATTCGCAAAGATCTTGGAGCCCAGGAAACTAAAATCTGTCACTGCCTGCACTTCTTCCCCGTCTGTTTGCAAGGAACTTGGATTGCTGTGGGCCTTTTTATTTGTCTTTCTAACATTTAGCAGCAGGCCAGCACTCTCTTCTTTTACCCTCATCAAAAGCCCATTTTAGTTTCTCCTCACTTTCAGCCATAAGAGTACTATCATCTGCTTATCTGATTCTGCAACCCATCTAAACCAGTGGACCATCTTAGCCCTTCGTAAGCACTTTAACATGACACGTAAAAACTAACAAGTGCACTTTAAAACCTCACAATTTAACATAAAAAACCTGCACACACTTAACATTGCCAGTGCTATCCAGTACTAAACTAAACATGAACCTATCCTCTTATGGTAGCGCAGCACAAGGCAGCAGCAGAGGCGGTGAGCATCTGCTAGATGGCGCTGCCGATGTTCCGGTGCCATATTATAGAGTCAAGGCTTAGGTAAACTGTTAGGGTGAGGGTTAAGGTTAGGATGAGGGTTAGGGTTAATTCAAGGATTAGGCTAACAATATAAACTTAGAACTTCTCTGACATAAATATAGGCAGCGCCATCTAGCGGTTGAAGGCCGCACTGCAGCCGCGGGCCTGTCCTGACACCATAACAGGATAGATGCAAGCAGTCTTAATGTGGCATGTCTAAACTACATTGTACATGTGTAATAAAAAATATGTGTATTTATTTAGACCTTTTGATCCTCTTGATGTTACCTACTGTCTAGGGCAGCGGTGGTGACCTGGGTACTATAATGCTTGTCAACAGTCCAGGATTGCAGTATTTCTCTGCTTCTCACTGATTGAGCCCAGATGAGTCACTCCATGTGGCCAAGTTTTTGTTGCTCCTGGGTATACACACACTGGGAGCGCTGGGAAATCTAGGTAGATGTAAATAGGTGTATACCCAACATAATGAATGGAAGAAATTAGTGCCAAAGTAAGGCCTGAATGGCCAACTTCAAATTATATACGTACTCCTTGTATGTGGTATACGCAATATGATAAAAGGGGGTGCATAAAAAAGTCCTATTACCACTGAAGAAGTCCAAAATTGGGCGAACCAGGTTTGGTTGCACATATATTTGCTTATATTGGGTACATATAAATATATATGTTATTTACTTTTTTTTTTAATAGTATTATATTACTTATCTGTTTTTGGTGTATACTATTACCACTTTACTGCAATTGTCAGTTTTTCTGGACAGGTCTCATTTAGACATTTAGGTCTGACCTGCAATAGTATTACTAGTTTTATATAGTTTTTTTATAAAGACATCTTCATCTTCAAGACATCTTCAACGTTTACCTACCATTACACGTATGAGTCTTTTTTTGGTAGTATAGCTGCAATATACTTACCCAACTGGGACACTACATGTGGAGATTGCAGACCTAACACACCCATATATATGATATTTGGGTGGATTCCATATTTTCCACTCCTAAGAAAAGGAGCTTTCTTATTAACAATGGACCACTGGAGACTCACCACAGACGTAAGGATTACCCACATATCCGTGACGATCTGAGGAGAGAGTCCTCCTGATGTGCCATCCATACCTCATGTGCTGAGGTCACCAAATGTGAGTTTTTTACCTTCTTTAGCTCAGTATTGACTTTTACAAAGGATTATACCAGTTATTTTGCACTAGGAGGTGGTGCGCTTCTCTACACCCCCCCCCCCCCCCCTTTTTTTTCTTCCTTTTATTCCATGATGTTTGCAATTTGTGGCAACTGTGGTACCCTTTGGATCTAGTACTTTATTTATAATATACTGGCAGAATTTTATGTCTAACATTATTATAAGCACCAATAGAAAACCTACGTTGTATTACATATTAAGTGTGCTAAATCAGACCAGCTTTAGTGGACTGACCAGAGAGCACAGTGGACAGGAACAAACACACTGGACTTATATATATTGGCTGTGCTTTCAGCTGGTAACACATATTATTTAGGGATGGAGGTCAGTGTAGGTTCCCTGATAACAGGTACATCTGGTTACTTTAACCTATTTCACACTCATAAGAAGAGCAAACACCTTTTTACTTAGTGTATATTATCTGTTAACTCTATCTACAAGGAGCTATGGGATTTCACATGAACTAAGATTAAATCCTATATCACTAGCTTTTAAAGACACTTGTATGTGCTCCATCTTGATTTTATATAAGAAGTTTCAATAGGGTATTTGTTAGGAGACCCTTTATATCAAGGAACATGGACTTTCTGTGGCTCTATATAGGACAGGCAGAGTGGGCTAGAGACCATTTGTTACACAACATTTCTTATTGTTATCCTGGCATTCAGCATTGCCAAATATTTCTGATATTTTAGGCACATATAAAGGCACCTGAGAGGTGTATATAATTTAATATTCTTTATCAATATCAAGGAAAATAAAAGTACAATTCCTTCAATACACAATGGTTTCTTTGTCAGTGCAGAGCTGCTAAGATCTGACAATGGCTTTTCATGAAGTTCAGACTCCGTTTTGTGGGGCATATTTTAGCTGACTAGTTAATTAACAGTTTTCAACAAAATGAGTGACTTTTCAATAAAATATAAGATTTTGAAATATTTTCCTATATACTATTTTATCAATGTCTACTGCCTGCTGGGTAAGGATCCTGGGTCCTCAAACTGCCTTTGAGTCAGAGCGTGACCTCTCCTTAATAATACTTGGCATTGTACATGTATTTTAATGTTGATCACAGTAGAATTATCATTTGTATGTATATGTAACATTTGTTGTGAGAATATTTTGTATAATATAAGCAGCATTATTTTATAATAAGTTATGGATTGTAAAGTTAGGCTGTGGTTTTTATTCTCGGATGATTTTAATGTAATTTATACGAGTATACATTATACATAAACCACTGACATGTATTATTACATGTCATTGAGGGTATATGGACTTTGAATACTAAGATTAACTTCCAATCACAAATGTTTCATTTTTAACAGATATATACCAGATTGATAAAAGGAACACATATTGTGAGAGTATGAGTGGGAGCCACACATTAGGAGGAAGGGCTGGCTACACTCCATTAAAATTAAAAGAAGATGCTGGGTACCACAATTAATGCAGGAGATAGTCGCATGTGGATCTAGGGTCTGGCTTTTAACATCACCTGATGCATGGAGGTTTGTTTTAAAAAAACAGCTACGTCTACCCACCATCTTGATCTTTAGTAACTCAAACCCAAAGAGTGAGACATGGTACTTAGCACATAATTCAAAAAAAGTGGCTCATTATAGATCAACATTTGGCCATTTTGTTGCCCCAAAGACACTTATAAGTCTTGCAAACAACTGAGGTTGGCAACCAAAGTAACCCCACATATTGGCCAATCCTATTAAAATTGGGATATAACTCATTTTACACAATTTCTTCAGTATCTTCTACAACAAATATATATTTATAAGGTCTCCTCTTAAACATATACTTCTAAAGCAAACAAAGTTCCAAAACTATTATGTTTTGACCTACTGTCTCATGTAAGGGGTGGGTGCAAACCTACTGTCTCATGTAAGGGGTGGGTGCAAACCTACTGTCTCATGTAAGGGGTGGGGTGCAAAGACTACTGTCTCATGTAAGGGGTGGGTGCAAACCTACTGTCTCATGTAAGGGGTGGGGTGCAAACCTACTGTCTCATGTAAGGGGTGGGGTGCAAACCTACTGTCTCATGTAAGGGGTGGGGTGCAAACCTACTGTCTCATGTAAGGGGTGGGTGCAAACCTACTGTCTCATGTTAGGGGTGGGGTGCAAACCTACTGTCTCATGTAAGGGGTGGGGTGCAAACCTACTGTCTCATGTTAGGGGTGGGGTGCAAACCTACTGTCTCATGTTAGGGGTGGGGTGCAAACCTACTGTCTCATGTTAGGGGTGCGGTGCAAACCTACTGTCTCATGTAAGGGGTGGGTACAAACCTACTGTCTCATGTAAGGGGTGGGTACAAACCTACTGTCTCATGTAAGGGGAGGGGTACAAACCTACTGTCTCATGTAAGGGGTGGGGTGCAAACCTACTGTCTCATGTAAGGGGTGGGGTGCAAACCTACTGTCTCGTGTAAGGGGTGGGGTGCAAACCTACTGTCTCATGTAAGGGGTGGGGTGCAAACCTACTGTCTCATGTAAGGGGTGGGGTGCAAACCTACTGTCTCATGTAAGGGGTGGGGTGCACTATTGAACTCTCTGCCAATAATAACAGTTCAAATGAAATAGCTGAATAATTCTGTGCCTTTCTGGTCTCTTCCAACTTGTTAATAAATGGTAAACAACTGGCTCCTTAGTGGGGATCTCTATATCATGGACATTCATTGCTATTTTGACAAACTGCATTTGTTAATGTGCAAATGAATGTACAAAGTACATATTAGTATTATTATTAGAGTTACAAATAAATAATAATAATATTTACTCCGTAGATTCATATTGAACATTTGTCAAAATAGCAATGTGTGTGTATGATACAGAGATCCCTCACTAAGGAGCCAGTGCCACATATCTGGGTGCAGGGAGGCCTCTGGGGAGTATCTTGTGCTGGGCTCCCATATTAACCTGTTATTATAAACACAGAATATTATGTCTAATATCTCAATAACATGTAAATCCAATTCACACACAAAGCAGAGGTGGTGACACGCTTTTCTATATATGTTTATTTACACTGATCAGTTGACATATTAGGGATACCGGTTGCAGTGGACACAGTCCGTCTCCATGGTAACAGAGTATGGCATCAATAGGACGTGCCGGCTGTTACTGACGTCATCGCTGTGAGCCGGAAGAGACTGCTTGCTGCACATGTAGAGATGGCCCGTGAGTGCTCTTATGAGTCTAATTAGTGACATGGATCATTAGGAACGTAATCAGACCGACACACAGGGATTAGCCTTGTGTGCATTGATTGCCACTGACATACTGCATACTACACATACCACCCCCCACACACCCATCCATACGTGTGTGTATATATACACACACATACTTATATAGGTAAAACTCCAGTTTAGGTGCGTAAATTATTTGTTGTTATTTTCAACATATTTTAAGCATTGAAAGCTCTGTATTGTAACAAAACTAACCTGTGCACACACCCCTGTTCTCTCACATCCTATCCTGTGCACACACCCCTGTTCTCTCACATCCTATCCTGTGCACACACCCCTGTTCTCTCACATCCTATCCTGTGCACACACCCCTGTTCTCTCACATCCTATCCTGTGCACACACCCCTGTTCTCTCACATCCTATCCTGTGCACACACCCCTGTTCTCTCACATCCTATCCTGTGCACACACCCCTGTTCTCTCTCACACATTCCTGTCCTGTGTAACTTCCCTCTCAGCATCAGAACCAGACTGGAAAACAACAACAAACCCTCGAAATAATTTACCCAACTAAACTGGAGTTTAACCCTTATATAAACACATACATACATATATACATACATACAGGGGTGGACTAAAATCACATATATAATTGTCAGTGTTCAAACCTACTGTCTCATGTAAGGGGTGGGGTGCAAACCTACTGTCTAATGTAATGGGTGTGTGCAAACCTATTGTCTCATGTAAGGGGTGGGGTGCAAACCTACTGTCTCATGTAAGGGGTGGGGTGCAAACCTATTGTCTCATGTAAGGGGTGGGGTGCAAACCTACTGTCTCATGTAAGGGGTGGGTGCAAACCTACTGTCTCATGTAAGGGGTGGGGTGCAAACCTATTGTCTCATGTAAGGGGTGGGGTGCAAACCTACTGTCTCATGTAAGGGGTGGGGGTGCAAACCTACTGTCTCATGTAAGGGGTGGGGTGCAAACCTACTGTCTCATGTAAGGGGTGGGTGCAAACCTACTGTCTCATGTAAGGGGTGGGGTGCAAACCTACTGTCTCATGTAAGGGGTGGGGTGCAAACCTATTGTCTCATGTAAGGGGTGGGGTGCAAACCTACTGTCTCATGTAAGGGGTGGGTGCAAACCTACTGTCTCATGTAAGGGGTGGGGTGCAAACCTATTGTCTCATGTAAGGGGTGGGGTGCAAACCTACTGTCTCATGTAAGGGGTGGGGGTGCAAACCTATTGTCTCATGTAAGGGATGGGGTGCAAACCTACTGTCTCATGTAAGGGGTGGGTGCAAACCTACTGTCTCGTGTAAGGGGTGGGTGCAAACCTACTGTCTCGTGTAAGGGGTGGGGTGCCAACCTACTGTCTCGTGTAAGGGGTGGGGTGCCAACCTACTGTCTCATGTAAGGGGTGGGGTGCCAACCTACTGTCTCGTGTAAGGGATGGGGTGCAAACCTAGTGTCTCGTGTAAGGGATGGGGTGCAAACCTACTGTCTCATGTAAGGGGTGGGGTGCCAACCTACTGTCTCGTGTAAGGGATGGGGTGCAAACCTACTGTCTCGTGTAAGGGATGGGGTGCAAACCTACTGTCTAATGTAAGGGGTGGGGTGCAGACATACTGTCTCATGTAAGGGGTAGGGTGCAAACCTACTGTCTAATGTAAGGGGTAGGGTGCAAACCTACTGTCTAATGTAAGGGGTGGGGTGCAAAGACTACTGTCTAATGTAAGGAGTGGGGTGCAAAGACTACTGTCTCATGTAAGGGGTGGGGTGCAAACCTACTGTCTCATGTAAGGGGTGGGGTACAAACCTACTGTCTCATGTAAGGAGTGGGGTGCAAACCTACTGTCTCATGTAAGGAGTGGGGTGCAAACCTACTATCTCATGTAAGGAGTGGGGTGCAAACCAACTGTCTCATGTAAGGAGTGGGGTGCAAACCTACTGTCTCATGTAAGGAGTGGGGTGCAAACCTACTGTCTCATGTAAGGAGTGGGTGCATAGACTACTGTCTCATGTAAGAGGTGGGTGCAAACCTACTGTCTCATGTAAGGGGTGGGGTGCAAACCTACTGTCTAATGTAAGGGGTAGGGTGCAAACCTACTGTCTAATGTAAGGGGTAGGGTGCAAACCTACTGTCTAATGTAAGGGGTAGGGTGCAAACCTACTGTCTAATGTAAGGGGTAGGGTGCAAACCTACTGTCTAATGTAAGGGGTAGGGTGCAAACCTACTGTCTAATGTAAGGGGTAGGGTGCAAACCTACTGTCTAATGTAAGGGGTAGGGTGCAAACCTACTGTCTAATGTAAGGGGTAGGGTGCAAACCTACTGTCTAATGTAAGGGGTAGGGTGCAAACCTACTGTCTAATGTAAGGGGTAGGGTGCAAACCTACTGTCTAATGTAAGGGGTAGGGTGCAAACCTACTGTCTAATGTAAGGAGTGGGGTGCAAAGACTACTGTCTCATGTAAGGAGTGGGGTGCAAAGACTACTGTCTCATGTAAGGGGTGGGGTGCAAACCTACTGTCTCATGTAAGGAGTGGGGTGCAAACCTACTGTCTCATGTAAGGAGTGGGTGCATAGACTACTGTCTCATGTAAGAGGTGGGTGCAAACCTACTGTCTAATGTAAGGAGTGGGTGCATAGACTACTGTCTTATGTAGTAAGCGGTGAATTTGCACTACTTTCTTCTTTGAGTATTAAATATGTTTCTACCTGTATAACTGTAAGAAGGTTTCCTTGTTATTTTAGACACCGCGTCCCCCAATCCACAATGATGGATATTTACACAAATTGAATATTAAAGTGTTTATTCTAATGATTCATTTACATCCACGTATCACCCCACTTATCTATAAGTAAAATATAAAGCTTTGAGTTACACCTAGATGAAAAAGCTCAGTGAGTGAGAAAACGTGTAACATTGCACCTTTATTCAATTCAATTATACAGAAAATAGATTTTTATTTAATATAACATGAAAACAAACAGCCACCACATTATACAGAGTGAGCGTGATAATGCAGCCACGTCAAAGGCCTATAAATCATCACATATACGAATAATACTAGTAATAAGATCCCTTCACCACTACCTAATCCAGCTTCTCTGGTGCTGCCTGGGCTGTAATGATCATCAGGCGACATTTCCCAGGCACAATGGCAACCTGGTTACCCGTCATTTTCAAGCCCTGCCCTAGAGGAAGATAAAACAATTCGAGAAACAGTAAAGTGCTTGGGTGTTTGTTTTGTTGTATCTTTTCTTTGCATGAAAATGATCTATATTAAGCAATTTTACCCCATTATTCTGCTGTAAAATGAAAGTTTGCAGCCCTAATCAGGGGATGTTTTAAACAGACCCTGTCACCCAAAACTTGTTTTATAAAATTTATGAAAAACTTGTTGTTTTTTTACAAAATGTAATGTTGTTGCTGTAATTAAATGCAAATGACCATCTCACACATATTAATTAGGTGCTTTGATGTGCTAATTAGTAGTAGTCTGTTTGTCTGTCTCTGGAGGGGCCAAAATAATGACCTGTAAATTTTATCTGGCAGTTAGACTCCTCTCCCACGCTTACCGCACTCTGACGTGCAAATTAGCTGCTAATCCATTCGAAATATTTCATAAATTATTTACTTTAGAGAAAAATTGATAGTACAATGTATAGCCAGTTTCTAATGTTCTTTAAACTGAAAATAACTTCCTGTCTATGGGCCTCATTCAATTGCAACTTGGCCGATTGAATAGGGGTCTAAATAAGCACATAACATATTTTTTTTAAAGAAGTTTTTAGTTAGTAAACATCTATCCAAAAGCAAGATTTTCACTAACTAAAAACTTATTTAAAAAAAATGTTATGTGCTTATTTAGTGCCCTATTCAATTGGCCAAATCACAATTGAATGAGGCCCTATGTGATGAAGTCCCTTTAAACCTCCACAATAAGACCTTCTGATAAAAACTTGTGGGCCGTATGAACTAAGCCGAGATATGCGATTTGCTGCATTCTTGCCTGAAAAAAATACAAATGAACCCCCCGCACTTGTGCAGACTGAGGGAGGGTGAAGCTGTGCTGCAGGATTTCCTCGTTTCTTTTTCATGCTCTATAAAATGCAAAGAGAACATATGGGATTGTACTGTACCTTTAAACAGTGTGTACCCAGATATTGTATCTCCCCACACGTATATCTGATGCCAATGGAAGCAGACCAAGCATCATTATAACTAGTGACGGGGTGATGAGCTGCACGTCCTGCTACAGTAAAAGTGACATTCCTGACAGCAGCAATAAAAAGGGTAATGTCGCCAATAAATATTAGAAGTCACTGCCATAAACAGCTCCTCGCAGCATAAATACTGTGCCGAGGTAATAGAACATATGTATAAAGGGTCTGGATGGAGATTAATACCTGAGTCCATAAAGCTCTGCAGAGGATCTGCTCCGTGGGTTACGCCGCGTGGGTTACGCCTCGTGGGTTACGCTGTTGGCGCAGAACATGTCCATTGTATAATAACAAATCTGTTCTGTGTGAGACAATAAATCATCATCATGTGATTGTACAAATACTGTGGTGTCCATCCATAGTGCGCCTGGAGTCATGTGGAGCTTTATGTATTTATACAGATATGGGACCTAAAGGACCTCTGTAGCGCCCTGACACAACTTGTGTCATTTTGTATTCATTATAAAGGCATTAGGGATATGGAAGGTCCCTGGATGTTACTCGGTATTATAACTGTGTATCTTTTTACGTGCTTATAAGTTCTGTTTTTACTGCCTAAAATCAAACAAATAGTCCCTGTATGGGTCTGCCCACTGCAGCTTATGCAGGCTCATACCCTGTAGGGCTGGATTAGCAGTTGTAGTGTCCTAGCCTATCAGGGACAATGTCTCAGCAGCATGTTGTTGAGAGATGGTCATTGATTGGTTAGTATGAGACACTGTACAGCAGAGTCTGTGTCCTCATGAGCTGCAGAGGACAGACCCAAGCAGGAAATATTTGTTTGTTTTTAGATTGCAAAAACAGAGCTTATAAGCACTTATTAATAAAATAAAGTACATAAAAGTAAATGGGTACACATGGATATTATGTACCTAGTAACACCCAGGGACCTTTAAGCGTATCAGCCTCCTGTTGAGCTAAGGCAAGTCTAAAGGATTGTAAGAATAAACTGATTGAATAAGAGGCCAAACAATCATTCATAGACTTTCCCCACAGCAAAAATGCATTTATGGAAACCACTTTAACACCGAAGTCTCCAGCCATGGCAAGCTTTATATATAACCTGGTGACTAAACATGTCCCACTGCGCGCCAAGCAAAGCTGGTGATAAAAAGGGGTATGATGTTTGAATGTAAGTTTAATATTGGATTTTGCCTTTTCTTATCATTGATTATAAATTATATAAATATTCACCATCTCATTAAAACATTTGGCTACTGCTGTTTGGGCTCCACGGCAGTCTGTAGTTTTCTGCTTTCATATTGTATTCCTCTATAAGGATATTTCCCATGTATTTGCGGCGCGTGATCAGTAGATATCGGATGGCGTTTCATATCATGTTTTGCTCTTCTTTGTTTAGACATCATATACCAGCAGCTTCCGCCTAAAGATGCCGCGCAAGTTGGATTACAGGTGAGTTGTATCAGAGGGCTCCAGTGATCCTCATATACTAGATAGACAGACTTAAATGTTTGGCTTCAGTGTGAAGGCAAATTGTTCTGGTATAAAATGTATCTACCACTGGTTACTGATTTTTGTTTAGTCATTCAGTCATGTCTGCCTCTCAGTGATCCTGTGGAGTGTAGCATGCCAGGCACATCATGTGTTTAGTTGTGCTCACCCATAAGGCATTCTTGGCAAAGATACTGGAGTGGGTTGCCAGTTCCTTCTCAAGTGGTTTGCCTGATCTCCCTGCTATGACCTGCCTATCTTGGGTGACCCTACATGGTATAGCTCAGAGCTTCATTGTGGTACAGAAACTTCTTCATCACAACAAGGTAGCCATCCAGAAGGGGTGGGGGGCAGGCAATCTACAGGTTGTAAGAAACGCAAACATGGATGGATGGTCAGCTGTAATGAGATATGTATGGACCTGATGCAAGCACTTATAGAAGACTTCCCCGTCCATACAGTGTGCGCTGTTAGGTGATAAAGAGTATGGTCCTCTATCCTGTGTAGTGATATCTACTTTACTGCTGAGTGAATCTCCTTGGGTTATATCATTAGATACCTACGTCTTCATGTAAAGAGACCACTACGGGCCTCACCTCCCATAATCCCGTATGATTAACCTGGAACCAGAGTTTTGTTATTTATCCTGTAATGAGAAAACCTCCTATATCCTATTTATCTAAATCAGATGTAACCAGTTTGCCTTTGATTAGGATTTGTCATGTGTTGTATATCATGTTTATATTGAAATACAGTGAACCTCTTTATTTGTCAAATCCAATATTAGTTACATTTTGTAGGCAAAATAATGCTCCTATACACATCCAAAAATCCAAGATTCGTCACAAAATGTAAAAGAAACAGACGACATTGCACAAGTTCTTTGCCAGATCAAGTGCTGGTGAATCCTCAGGAAAGGGACAAAGCGCTCGATCACCAGAATTGGGGTTACCTGATGCGTAATGGAGGGCGACTCCACTTCTAGGCAGTAATTCATTTGCTCCTCTTCCGCCATCATCATCGCTCCTCAGTTCAGAGTTCCTTTCTTCAGTATTACTAAACATCTGTAGAACGTCCATATCCGTGAATAGCAAGATGACATCATAAGCCTGTGAATTAAAACAAGTTCATAATCATTTGAAATCTTACATTTACACGGCCTGCTTTGAACTCTCGAGTTGGTAGCCATGTTCCAGTTTGCATAGCATTTCAAGTCACAACCATGGCGACATATCTAGAATGGGACTACTATAATCTTGCCCACCTGGGTATGTAGTAGTCAGAGCACATTGGTGAGAGGAAATGATAAAAGCACAAGATGTTGGACTGCGATTACCCCAATACATTAATGTACAATGTGTGATGTCATCTCTGCTGTTATTTATGTCTTTCTTTTCCCTCCACAGGTTCAGCAGGACCCAAAGAAAGCAGACTCTTTTGTAAAAGCCTTTTTGAAGCGCAGTATGCCAAAACTGCACAAGAAGACCGTGGAGGAGCATCTGGAGAGGAAAGCCGTGGTCTTGGAGCACAACTACCAAAAGAAAAAGAAGAAGCGGAACAAGTCCAAAGGGTTAACTGCAAAAGAAAAAAGAGAGATGAGAATCTTCCAGATAAAACCAGAGCAGCAAAGGTGAGTTATAGACTGAGAATGGATGTGAGTGTAAAAGCTACTCAAGTTGCATCCCTCATTAGCATACAGATTGACCTGCTACTCAAGTGCCTAGCACATATGAAAGTGATGTAGCGTAACTAGAAAAACTGTGACACGCAGGGGGAATTGTACAACTTCTTGTTTTCTGCCTCCTACACAATAATAGTCTTGGAGCATGTCTCAACTCTGCTCTGCCTCCTAGCCAGAGCTGCTAAACTGTTTGCAGCAAAATGAAACCATTTTAAAGCAGCAAAGCCTCAACCAGTTAAAAACACCCTGATCCACTCTAAACTCAATCGGGCTACTAGTTAAGCTAAAAAAAAATGAAAATATGGAAAACACTAAAAGAATCAATTTCCAAAAATGATACTTGGTGTGCACCCAGAAATAATTATATCGTGAAGCACTCAGTCCCAGAATCCTATAGTGAAAGCTACTAGTCCATGAGGGTAGTCATGTAATGAACTTAAATCTAGTTGGAATTATCCAGTAAACTAATGCTGTTGGAATTGATTCATGTAATAAAGTAGTAGTGTCAGATGAGAAAAGAAAGATGAGAACCGAGATGAAGAATAAATGTAAAACAAGTTAACACTGTGTTTGTTGGGTGGTTTTTTTATTTTATTATTTTTTGCTTTGTAAAAGCGGCTTGCTCGTTATCAAGTTTATTTATTGAAAGTACCCAATAAAACCTGACCCTTGTGGTTCTTTTAAAAAGAGCCATAAGATGCTATCAGAGTATTTCAAAAACATCCCAAAAATAACCACAGCTAAATAATTTTGTATAAGGACTTGCTTCTCCCAGCTGCAATCCAGAGACACTCTTTACTGATAGGTTTCCTGGTAAGAACTCTGGTCCTACCCTCGCCGGTAGGTTCCCTGGTAAGGGTGCTGGTCTGACCCTCGCTGGTAGGTTACCTGGTAAGGGCGCCAGTCCCACCCTTCTCTGGTAGGTTCCCTGGTAAGGGTGCTGGTCCGACCCTTCGCTTTGAGGTTCCCTGGTAAGGGTGCTGGTCCGACCCTTCGCTGGTAGGTTCCCTGGTAAGGGCGCCAGTCCGACCCTTCTCTGGTAGGTTCCCTGGTAAGGGCGCCAGTCCGACCCTTCTCTGGTAGGTTCCCTGGTAAGGGTGCTGATCCGACCCTTCGCTGGTAGGTTCCCTGGTAAGGGTGCTGGTCCGACCCTTCGCTGGTAGGTTCCCTGGTAAGGGTGCTGGTCTGACCCTTCGCTTTGAGGTTCCCTGGTAAGGGTGCTGGTCCGACCCTTCGCTGGTAGGTTCCCTGGTAAGGGCGCCAGTCCGACCCTTCTCTGGTAGGTTCCCTGGTAAGGGTGCTGGTCCGACCCTTCGCTTTGAGGTTCCCTGGTAAGGGTGCTGGTCCGACCCTTCGCTGGTAGGTTCCCTGGTAAGGGCGCCAGTCCGACCCTTCTCTGGTAGGTTCCCTGGTAAGGGCGCCAGTCCGACCCTTCTCTGGTAGGTTCCCTGGTAAGGGTGCTGATCCGACCCTTCGCTGGTAGGTTCCCTGGTAAGGGTGCTGGTCCGACCCTTCGCTGGTAGGTTCCCTGGTAAGGGTGCTGGTCTGACCCTTCGCTGGTAGGTTCCCTGGTAAGGGTGCTGGTCCGACCCTTCGCTTGTAGGTTCCCTGGTAAGGGTGCTGGTCCGACCCTTTGCTTGTAGGTTCCCTGGTAAGGGTGCTGGTCCGACCCTTTGCTTGTAGGTTCCCTGGTAAGGGTGCTGGTCCGACCCTTTGCTTGTAGGTTCCCTGGTAAGGGTGCTGGTCCAACCCTTCGCTGGTAGGTACCCTGGTAAGGGCGCCGGTCCGACCCTCGCTGGTAGGTTCCCTATTAAGATCGCTTAGGGAGCCAGTCCGACCCTCGCTGGTAGGTTCCCTGGTAAGGGTGCTGGTCCGACCCTTTACTGGTAGGTTCCCTGGTAAGGGCGCTGGTCCGACCCTTTGCTTGTAGGTTCCCTGGTAAGGGTGCTGGTCCGACCCTTCACTGGTAGGTTCCCTGGTAAGGGCGCCGGTCCGACCCTCGCTGGTAGGTTCCACCGGTAAGGGCGCCACGTAGCGAGGTCACTGGGCAAGGGCCTCAGTTGCTGGCATGGAGCGCCGAAGGCGCTCCATGCCAGCAACTGAGGCCCCTCGCGAAGCTAGGGCCTCAGTTGCTGGCGAGGTCACTGGGCAAGGGCCTCAGTTGCTGGCATGGAGCGCCGAAGGCGCTCCATGCCAGCAACTGAGGCCCCTCGCAAAGCGAGGGCCTCAGTTGCTGGCGAGGTCACTGGGCAAGGGCCTCAAACCCTCGCAAACTTCACGTTGCTACTCAAAAAACACGACACACAAATTACGACACTCGCTAAATTTTACGAGGAACGCAAACAACCTACGAAACACGTTACCACACATTACGACCTCGCAAACATCGGACGCAACACGCCGACATACAAACATTTAAAACACAATACATACACACAGCACATACATAAAAACCTTACCTACACCAAGAGGGAGCACCCAGAACCTCAAAAATGCAACTTAGACCTCGATTTTACTCGAAATAAAAGAGTTTTGAGACAAAAAAAAATCTAAGCGACAGAAAAAATGGCCGCCGAACAAAACGAAAACGAGGCTACAGCACTCTAAACTCGCAAAACACCACAACAAACTCGCAAAACACCACAAACCACCTACGGATATTCATACCACACAGTGCACACATTCAGCATGCTTACACAGCAGCTCCACACCACTAATGCTGCAGCAACATCAACACAGATTGCCAGCTCTTCATCACAATGCTTCAAAATAGGTACAGTATATTCATTTAGCATTAGCTACCTTACAATTTCATTGCCGTCATTTTTTGACGGGCAATTCGCTAGTAAACAATAAGGGTAAGGGAAGACACAGCGCACCTTCTAATGCAATATGAACACTTGATGGTCACGATAGCATATAAAATATACAGTATGGCACTCACATGTAATGACCTTAAAGGAATGAGGTATCTTAATTACTCCAATATCTCTGCTCCAATACACCTTAATTTCCAACGTGCAGTTGTGGTCAACGTGGAGTTCGCCTTGGAATGGAATTTCAGCTGCATATACTGATACTACCACTGTACAGTATATATTATACCACACGTATAGACTATAGCGTCAGAAAAAAGCTCAGTACTGGTGATAGACCTCTGTTTTTTTGTATCCACCATAAATAGTGCAGGAGATGGTAAACCAAGCACACTAACTTGTCACACGTGTGTTGCCATCAATTTATTTTACAAATAACCCACATAGGTAATACAAGTACAAAAAGGAGATATAAAAATGAGTGTTTAAAATATGTGGATAAAAGCCATTCACTAATGATATAAAAATTCAACAAACAATAAAAAGTACCACAAATAAATCAATAAAACAATATCGTATGCGTTTCACCCACTGCAGGGGCTTCCTCAGTGATAATACACACAAAAAAAAGAGTAATATATATATATATAAAGTGTAGTACAGTTCTGTATGTCCACTGTACAATCCTTACCATATAGGGTTACATCGCTCTTTATATCCCCTGCGTTGGGGCCTGGTTCTACCCTGTCTCAAATGCCCTCCCCAAGATGGCGTCGCATAACGCGATGATGTCACCACTCTATGCATATGATATTGTTTTATTTGTGGTACTTTTTTATTGCTTGTTGAATTTTTATATCATTAGTGGATGGCCTTTCTCAACATATTTTAAACACTCACTTTTTAATCTCATTTTTGTATTTGTACAAATAACCCAAATGGGTAATACAATCTCCTGCACTATTTATGGTGGATACAAGGAACCAAAAGGTCTATCACCAGTACTGAGCTTTTTTCTGACGCTAAAGTCTATACGTGTGGTATAATAATATATACTGTACAGTGGTAGTATTGGTATATGGGGCTGAAATTCCATTCCAAGGCGAAAGCTTCGTTGACCACAACTGCAAGTTGGAAATTGAGGTGTATTGGAGCAGAGATATGATATAGAAGTCATTAAGATACCTCATTCCTTTGAGGTCATTACATGTTACTGCCATACTGTATATTTTATATGCTATCGTGATCATCAAGTGTTCATATTGCATTAGGAGGAGGGGCACTATGTCTTCCCCTACCCTTCTTCTTGTATATACCAGTTACTTGGACGCGGTTGGAACGGTGTCCTGTGAAGAAGCTGCACCACTCCAACATATATGGACTGACTTTGGACTGCATGAGAAGTTTTTGGGGTGATGTCACTTTGACTAGTTGACTGGATATATTATTTGTGGACTTCCATTAGTGTATACATGTATATATTAGTCAGGTACACTGGAGTACTAAATCGGGGTACAAGCTTCTGATTAGACATATATAGATTGTGAGCAAGTAATCAGTGGGTCTGTCTTAAGTATCCGTATATTTTTTAGCAGGCGTTTCTAGAGTGCTTCATATCTGGCGATCGCTATGTGTGGGTTGCCATCTAGCTTATAAGTCTCATCTTAGCCTTATGTTTATCTTAGGCATGCTTAAATCCCTTAAAAGTGTTTTCCTCTTATTGTTTGTATGACTTTGATATCCAGGTATGAATTGTTTTTGCCGTTGCATGATCTGTGGAAGCAGTACATCCGTGATGTGTGTAACGGGCTCCGGCCAAACACGTGAGTTACTCTTTATCGATGATTGTAATAAGAGGAGTACCGAGCAGTTAATAAGCACAGACGTGAAGGATAGGGACCGGGTGTCATAGATGTGCAAATCTGCATTAAAGGGCTATGCAGTGCTTATAAGCTCTGTTTTAATTGCATAAAATCATAGCAATAGTTACTGTACGGGTCTGCCCACTGCCATTTATGCAGACACAGCCTCTGTTGGGCTGGATGTGCAGTGTCTCATAATAACCAATCAGTCATCATCTCTCTGCAACATTATGCAACATGCTGATGAGACGTTGTCCATGATAGGCTAGGACACTGCACATCCAAACCTACAGAGTCTGTGTCTTCTTGATTTTAGGCAGTAAAAACAGAGCTGAAAAGCAACTCTTAATAAAAAATAAAAGTGCACAAAAGTAGTTATTAGACTGTACGTCTGGGCTTCTAGGGTTTGCTTTTCCTACTGTTCAGGGCAGAATTGCCTGGTATTTCGGGGCTGGATCACTATTTTGGGTGAGACCAGACTAATATGCTACAGGATATTTTCCTGTGTAAAGGGCACGAGTGAGATAAAAGAAACCAGATGTACAGAACAAACCTATTAGGTGTTTTTTGTTCCTAGATTGTTAATTGTATTTCTGTGAAAGATCTCACCCACTGGTGCCTTAACAAAATAAGTAGATAAAGTAAGTTATTCGGGGGTTATTATGTTCTTAAATGGATTGTCTTATCCAGAGCACTTAGGAGAACATGTTCTGTATCGCTGCTTATCCATCTATACTCAGTCCTTCTGTTACTTGCGTTATTCTATTCTATACTATACACTTTATATATAGTGTAGTGTTTGTTTGTTTTTTATTGGTTTTTTGTTTTCCGTTCCAGACAACCCCAGATGATTCAGAATAAGTTGCTGAAAGCCGATCTACATGGAGCAGAGATAATGGGTCAGTACTATCCAGAGCACAGTATGGACTGCGTGGGATTGTGATACCTCTCATTGACCAGCCTTACAGTTGTGTTTAGGTTTTGAAACCCCAAAATTATTTGATGTTGTTTAATGCAGTGACCCGTCTAGGGTGCTTATCCTTATATGGGTTCCTCTTTGTCTGCATATCATATGGTATGCCTTTATAGAGTATCATAAGTATTCTAGATACCCCCCCACCCCCCATCCTCTTCCTTCTCTAGCCATTTTATTTTCTAAATGGGACTATTCCTGATTTGTTCAGGATTGTATTATTATGCAAATGCGGGGTTCCCACGTATTAATTAGGTGATTTCATGTGCTAATTAATATCCCAGTCTGCTTATCTGTTTCTGTGGTGGCAATAACAATATGCCGCCGTTATCATGGCGTTAGATCCCTCTCCCACCCTTATCAAGCACCATGAGCACTGTTGGCTTACAGGATCCGCACAAATAATCATGAATATCTGTGTAATGATATACTGTAGAAGAATGGATAATACAGAGAGAGTTTGTGCTTCATGTTGGGTTGACTGTGTCCCTTTAATTAAAGTTGTAAATTACTGTCTATATGCAGTTTGTAAAAGTTGTATGGAGCTTCACCCTAAATATGACATTTTCCTTTAATGGTGGCAGACATTGTTTGTTTGTGCTAATCTTTATTGTCATCTTTTTAAAGGGGTTTTGTGATATAAATCTCTATTTGGTGTTATTGCCATGCCCGGGTTTGGCCTCCTGCGCGGCTTTCTTCCCTATTGTCTTATTATTCCTTCTATAAAGGATAAGATTCCAGTATTGAGTTGCACTGTCACTAACCTGAGCTTTTTTCTACTGTACATTTTAAATCAAATGTCTGCGTGTGATGAAACATTTCCTGCGTGTGATTCACTAATCGGGAAATACACTGGATGTGTCTTCTACTTTTTCTTTCAGTAACAAAATCAAAATGTCAGTCCTTCGTGGGCCTGACGGGAATCGTTCTACAGGAGACAAAATATGTCTTCAAGATCATTACAAAAGAAGATAAATTAAAGGGTATGTAAAACCTTAGAGCTACAAATGGGTTTTCTGGATGTTACTAGACATACAATATCGCTGTTTATCTATTTACTTTTATGTACTTTATTTTAAGTGCTTATAAACTTGATTTTAAAAAAAATAGTCTCTGTATGGGACTGCCCTCTGCTGCGTATGGAGGCACAGGCTCTTTAGGGCTGGATGTGCAATGTAGTGTCCTAGCCTATCGGGGGCCACATCTCAGCAGCATGATGCAGAATGTAATTGAGAGATGGTCACTTTTCCTTAGTATGAGACACAGTACAGCAGAGTCTGTGTCTTCATGAGCTGTAGAAGGCAGACCCAAAGAGGGACTGTTTGTTTGATTTTAGATATTAACAGAGCTTATAAGCACTTTCTAATAAATAAATAAATACAAAAATAGCTACACAGGGATATGCTTGTTATTGTGTAAGAGTAGCCAGCAAGGCCCCCGGGAGATGTGTGATGTGGCCGCAACTATTGTTCTCTCTCTCTGTACTGTGTGGCCAAATATGGGCATGTGTTTATTTACCTGTGTGGTAATATTGCATCTCCGCTACAGGTTGTAATTGTACAACATCTAAATTCCATGTCTTCTGTTTATTAAAGGAGGATACATTGTACTCCATTTCTTTAATCGTAACCTAGATGAATAATCAGAGTATTTATTTTACAGTTAGTAAAAACAAAATAATATATATATATATATATATATATATTGTGACCTTGATGGAAGGATTCCTAACTGTTAGCAAGCCGTCATCTGGCGCTGTGACATCACAAGTGAGGCTTTTCTGCTAATAAATGCGGATTTATCCAACATATCAAAGCGATTTGCAGAAGTTGTCCTGGGACAATCTAAGTGGGATATTTTCCATGTAATTTACGGGCACTTTCTTTTTCTCGCCTACCAGTTGTTCCCAAGTTGAACTGCGTCTTCAGCCTGGAAACTGACGGATTTATCTCGCAC
Organism: Discoglossus pictus; assembly: GCA_027410445.1. Classification (NCBI taxonomy): domain Eukaryota; kingdom Metazoa; phylum Chordata; class Amphibia; order Anura; family Alytidae; genus Discoglossus; species Discoglossus pictus. Next base: position 37,415,894 of record CM050176.1, on the reverse strand, counting down.
ATCTACGGGAGCAAGTTCCAAATGAGATCCAGCGAGCGCTCGGCCAAGAAATTTAAAGGCAAAGGAAGCATAGACTTGTAACCGGCGATATAAAAGGAGCGACGGCTCTGACATGTTACTGACTTCTTTTTATGGAGATATGTGGGACCCGCAGAGAGCGAACACTAAGTCGTGCGACGGCAGCGCCGTATATTTCTACATTTGGAGGCGTTTCAAGGGCTGCTGCGATTGAGTGATGATGAGGCCCTCTTACAACTAATAACTCCCATGAAAGTAAAACATTTTTATTTCCTTTAGATGACACATAATATCCTGTGCCATTAAACTGCTGCCATACTTTACGATGTCTTAAAATGTTTGGAATATAAGAATTTTCAGTGTTATAATAAGATTGCAAAGAGTGAAAATTTAAAAGGCTGTAACAGACGACTCCTTGAACACAAGTAACGAGAAGGAAACGTATCGAGTGGAGGGAGTGAACTCGTTAATTTCCAACACGCCATGTTCTTTATTGCTGCAAATTCAAGTTATTGTTTTGTGTGTTTGTACAGAGAGCGTTGGCTCTATCTGGTGGACGCTCTCGGGCGCTGTTCAGTCTAAAAGAATTCTGTTTATTTTCTGTAATAAATTTGTTTTTTGTTGGTGGATCCTGTTTTATTCGTAATTTGGATATTAGTGAGATCTTAAAGCATAAAAAACAAGAAATGCAACCAAAATATACACTGTAGGGGGCAAGGAAAGTTCCTGGATTTTGCTAAGAATATAACATCCCTGTGTATATATGTACTTTTATGCACTTTATTTTATTAAGAAGTGATTATGAGATCTGTTTTTACTGGCTAAAGTCAAACTAATAGTCCCTGTATGGGTCTGCCCTCTGCAGCTTATGAAGACATAGACTCTGCTGTACTTGCTATGTTTCATACTAACCAGTCAGTGACCATCTCTCAACAACAACAAGCTGCTGCTGAGACACCATCCCAGATAGGCTAGGACACTACACTGCACATGCAGCCCTACAGAGTCCGTTTTTGCATATGCTGCAGAGGACAGGCACATACAGGGACTATTTGTTTGTTATAAGCACTTCCTAATAAAATAAAGTACACAAAAGTAAATAGAAACACAGGGATATTATATACCTAGTGACATCCAGAAACTGCACATATCCCTTTTAAAGTAGTAGTAGTAGTAGTACAGTGGGAGTACTTTGTTCCTATTTTATGTATTTGTTTGATATTCAATGTTGCTGCAGTGGAATCTGCCATTTTGGTTTGTGCAGATCAACTTTCAGAGGTGCAAGGAGACTGCATGAATAGGAAGTTTGTATCTGCATAACAAGAATGTGGCATCTACAACTGCCAGTCATTCATTTATTAACTATAATAAGTAATTGTTATGACATTGTGTTTTCTGTAAAGTCATACAAGTGGGTGGTGGCCTTGGATGTGGATAAAAATGATGGGGAGTCCGTAACAATGTATCCAAGTGGACATTCAGTATCACTAATGGAAATTCACTAAGCTTACAAAACCCTTCCATGTTGTGAAAGCTGCTCAGATAAGATGATGGCCGCCTTCTAATAAGAATAATTGCACAATGTACGTTTTATTTTGTAAAGTATTGTGGCCCTTTACAAGTCATTATTCGAACAAATGGGACTTCAGTGTTTTAATTTATAACAAGATAAATGTTCTTAACAGTTGCCCAAATTTGCTAATGAAAATCTCTGGCACTGACTTAGAAGAAACTGTCAGACTGGCAAGATGCTGGCTTCAAACTCCACCTATTATCTTCCTGATCTTGAGTTCTGCTTCACCCCAGTGCAAGTACAGGTAGGAATGCAACTAATGAGCTAGGACTGCGCATAAGTAGAAGCACCAATTAGGCCAAGTATTTTTTTTTCTTCGTCGTTCGGTCGTTTACGACTCTCCGCGACCTTATTGACCGTAATACACCGCACACATCTGAATATCAGTGGTTGTACTACCTCCCCTGTGTCTCTTTCCCCCTTTCCCGCTCTCTTTTCCTTGCGCGACGGCTGGCTCTGCGCATGCGCACTGTGGCATGTACGGAAATCCATACTTTTATGTGTAATTGTGAAGTTACTTTAAAATCTAAATATGTATGGTGTTTGCTTAGAAAAATCTTAACAATCCCTCTAATTAGATTTTGTGTATTCACTTTAAAAAAAAAAAAAAAGAGAGCGAGAGAGAAGAATGGAGGGTGAGTCCATGGTGGAGCTAGTGAATAGAAGGTCCTAGTGCAAAATAATTTGGGTGACCCATACAAATTCTCTAACCACCCCGTGGGGTCAATAAAAAAAAAATCTAAAATATATTTAGTTGGATCACCTTTCTAGAAAAATAATTATCCGTTGTCCACAAATAAATTAAGAGGAGTATGTATAGCAGAGGACCCCTACCCTGCTGTGGACCACTGTGCTTTTACACCTGATGCACTACAGTAGCACCACCACTGGGGTGAGTAGTAAACTGATTAGCCTTGGGGCAACTGGGCTAGGGATTAACACGAGTAAAATGTGAAGGGACTTTCTAAACAGAGTACATGACTCATTCATGAGTTATAGTTACATAGTAATTAAGGGTTGAAAAAATATTTTTATCCCATCAAGTTCAACCTTTTTAGATCTCCTCTGATCTGCAATATGCAGATTAATTGTTAATTGATCCAGATGAAGCAAACAGAAAAAAAAAAAACTGTGAAACTTTGCCAATTGTCTCAAAAGGGGAAAAATATTTAAAATTCCTTCCTGACCCCAGATACTGGAGATCGGATTCCTCCCTGGATCAATACTCTCTTTCTAATTATCGAGGATAACCCTGAATGCCCTTTATATTTAAAAATATGTCCAATCCCTTTTTAAAGTTATCTATCGCATCCGCTGTCACCACCTCCTTTGGTAGAGAATTCCACAGATTAACCACCCTTACTGTGAAGAACCCTTTTCTTTCTTTAAGGTGGAATATTTTTACTTCTAGCCTCAAAGGATATCCTCGTGTCAGTTGAAAACCTCTTGGCACAAAAAGTTTACTTGACAAAGCCTTGAAATTGACCCTGGATGTATTTATATAGGGCAATCATATCCCCTCTTAGACGCCTTTTTTCTAGCGAATGTAAGTGTAATTTGGTTGTATAGTGGCAGAATTATATTTGCTTCCCTTGCTTCTATACCCTTCTTAATACATGCTAATATATAATGTTAAGTAGGTGGTTGTCCACAAGTACTCCCAAATCCCTTTCAATATCTGATACCGTTAGATTTGCTCCATTAAGATTATAAATTGCATGGCTATTTTTTCTTCCCAAATGCATAACTTTACATTTATTCATATTAAATCTCATCTGCCATAAATCCATGTTGGCTCCTACTGATTATTGTCAAGCAGCTAGACCGCAGCACAACTCCGCTAGTTCCTGGCCAGACACACAACACTGGACACCAGGAACACCAATCACTGAAGAATCTGCGACAAAGAGCAGCGAAACGCGTTTAATCTACCATTTACATACATACACATTTTTAGGGTACTTTACCACTGATACACATTGAGATTTTGTGTGTTTTATGACATCACGGTTTATATCGTGTTTTTTAACTAATTTTTACCTTTTAGTTGTACCGATATTTGTTAGGATATTTTGTCCAATTCCTACATTGGCCAGTATGTTTTTTTTATGGCCTAATAAAAGTATATCTTTTCAAGGAATTGAGTGTGTGTGTATCTTTCCATTAGACTTGGATTTAGATCACATAGACACACATGAACATATATATATATATATATATATATATATATATATATATATATATATATATATATATATATATAATCATTGGTGCATACTTATATAGAGATATACAGAAATGTTAGTGTTTTTGTCAGTATACCTGACACCTCACAGAGGTAATTTCAAGTACACCTCATAGATCATAGAAACACACTGTATATTGGGGTGCACTACAAAACCCACGAAGTGGTCTTGAAATATCCCTTCTGACACCTACCTGTGAGAGAGAATCACATCCAGCTTTTAAGTACCTCACATTCTGGAGGTCACCAAAGGTGAGAGACAACTCCGTAGAAGTATATTGTCTAATACTACGAAGAGGCACAAAGTAATCTGCACTAGGAGGATCTATTGCGCTTTCTCCCCCTTCCTTCTTTCTGGCTCCTACTTATAATCCTATTTGTAAAGACATACTGTATTCTTGTATATCATAACTTATTAACGCTTCTAAAAGCTTCCCCTCTACAGAAGTGAGGCTCACTAATTCCCTGTATTTGCTCTTGCTCCCTTTATAAATATAGATATCACTTCTGCTTCTCCAGTTATCTGGTAGCGACCCTGTGTTGAGTAAATCTTGAAAAATTAGTTCCCTCAGTACCCTTGGATGTATTCCGTCAGGACCCGGGGCTTTATTACCATTTATTTATTTGTTTAACCTTTTTTGGATTTCTTCCTGCGTTAACCATTATTCAGCAAATGTAGTGTCGCCTCCTTATGTCCCAACCACTGGTACCTCCCTTGTGTATACAGAAGAAAATAACCTATTTAGCTCATCTCCCTTTTCCTGGACACTAATTATCAGACTGTGTCACATTGTAATGCTCCTATAGCTTCCTTCCTGGTCTTCTTCCCATTAATATATAAAAAAAAAATATTTTAGGGTTAGTCTTACTTTCTTTTGCCACTAACTTTTCATTTTTGTTTTTAGCCTTGTACTTACCTTAAAGGTTTTAGCAAAATGGGCCAAGCAATTCTTCACTACCACACATGGCTAGACATGGTCTCTCCATTACTTGTTACAGTCGGCAAACAACCCACGTGACCGGCTTCCAGGTATTCCTGTTTCTTCTGAAAGGATGAGGAACATGTGGTGTAACCACTTCCAGTATTAGTCTGTATTAGAGGAAGTGTCTTTGTATTATTTTTATACTTTATTTGTAGGGCTCCAATAAAAGTGCTCTGCTCCTGTGCTCCATTCAGCTCAGTGTAGTGATAAAAAAAAAACTCCTAAGAAATATATATGTGCAGGTATGAAATGCTGGACTCCCAAAACAGGAAAGCTATGGGTTAACTGCTCAGTGCAGTGTAACCTACCGTAAGTACACAGGGATGCTGTGCCTATTAATCACAGCCTTCCCCACAGACCTTTGCATAATGCATGTGGCACTCCGCAATCTGTTATTATAAATGCAACAGCCAGTAGGCAGGATACACTTTGTATGTAAACAAACTTAAAACTTTAGATTTTTTACCTGTTATTAGTGTAATTAAAAGAATTGATAATTTTATCAGTGAGTAGTTCTATAACTATGAGTAACGTGTAGTGGGTAATTACATGCCAATTCCAGAGAAAGTCATGGAGAGAAATATAGTAAAATATATAAGGCTTTTCTGAGGAATGTATTTGATATTTTGTCTAATATGCATTAATAGGAGCAGCTTTTATTATTAATAAATGTCAAAACTTTAAAAAAAATCTAAACTGCAATGTAATAGCACTGATAGGACCTCCCTCTGACAACTTACAATGTGCCAATGACAGCTGTAGCCAATCAGTCAAGGGGGCAGCAAATGACTTCTCCATTAACCTCCATAACTCAGCTGGTGCAGTGCCCTGTCACAGCTTTAATTGCTGTTCTCAGATTGAGCACATCTACCCTTGTTTTTGTCCATATGCAAATGACCCTTGGGGCTAAGTCTCCCTAAGGTTGATGGGGGACTCCAGACGTGGACCCCTTCCTCAGTGTATATTAGGGAGTTTAGCTACAATCCACTAACGAGGCCCAATAGAGGCTGAAACGTACTTCTGGAGTTTGCTGTTTCTCCTGCTCAGGGTAGAATTGCCTGGTATTTGGGGGCTGGGTCACTCTTTTGAGTGAGACCAGACTGATATACTAAAGGATATTTCTCCTTGTGAAGGACACAAGTGAGAAAGAGGCCGCTGTCAGAGTAGGTGACCAGACCTATAGGACTAACCTACTTAGGTGTTGTTTGTTTTCAGATTGAGCGCCTCTTGATTGTGTGTTTGTGAATGTCGCTGGGTTATTTAACATTTAAATCCTGTCCTAAAAAGAATATGTAAATTCAATGGTCTGCATCAGACCCTGATGGCATATAAAAGTTAATCCCATGCAATGGAGGTCCTTAAAGTACCCCATGGCATCTAAACATTAACCCTATGGAGGATCTAAACCACCCCATACCATGGTGATCCTCAATGGACCTCTATAGCATTGAACTTTAACCCCTGTGCCATGTTGGCCCTCAAGGATCTCCATGGCAACCTTCCTAACACCACAGGGGTCTATATTGGGATAGGTAAAATAGTGTCTTCCCCCTACAGGTGTAGTAAAAAATCTATATATATATTTTGGCAATGCTTTATTTTATTTCACTAGTTTAAGTTGTATGGACTATAGGGTTTTTTTATTGAACCCATAAGGATTAAGTTAGATGTGGTCAAATAGGGACCCTTGTGGTGGTAGGAAGGGTGCCATGGGGGTCCTGGAGGATCCAATGGGGATACCTCTGGTATAGGGGTTGAGGTTATGTGCTATGGGTTTCTATAGGGATTTCCAATGGTTATGATTTATATGGGAGATCCCTTCGATCATAGGTGGTAGTGCTTGGAGAGGGGGAATCCCGGGGCTGATAGCAGGTATTGAGGGGGAATCCTGGGATTCCCAGGCTCATGGGGTAGTAGATTATAAGTATAAACCCCAGCATTAGTTTTTATAATTTAAGTCCTTCACTGCCATGGGAAGGGAGTTTATATAGATAGATGGATGGGGATCAGAGAAGATGTTTGGGCTTGTGTCGTGTGTCATAGTGTTGGATTCCATTGGGCACCACTGCTATGGGGTCTCCTGTGAACACTAGGGCTAGAGAGGAACTGCGAAACACTCCTTGGTGCAAGTCAGTTAATTTTATGGGTATGGCTACCTAGCTAACGGAAAAAAAAAGAAAAACTCCCACAGTTACGAGGGAGGGCGTTTTCTTAAGTTACTGAACACATGGAATGGAGGCCTTTTTCGATAAAATGGAAAAAAAAACTTCAGCTATATGGCTCTTACTAGCTGTATATGTATTTATATGTCCTTATTATTTTAAATCTTATGAGCCGGTTTGTTATACATACAGTATGCCCCCTAAGTGAGTACACCCCACACACTTTTGTAAATATGTTATTATATCTTTTCATGTGACAACACTGAAGACATGCTCCTCTGCTACAATATGAAGTAGTAAGTGCCCGTATAACAGTGTAATGTGCTGTCCACTCAAAATAACTCAACACACAAAATTGGGCCAAATAAGCCATTTTTCCTCCCCGGTATCATGTGACTCGTTAGTGTAACAAGGCCTCAGGTGTGAAGGGTGAGCAGGTGTGTTAAATTTGGTGTTATCACTCTCACACTCTCTCATACTGGTCACTGGAAGTTCAACATGGCACCTCATGGCAAACTCTCTGAGGATCTGAAAAAAAGAATTGTTGCTCTACATAAAGATGGCCTAGGCTATAAGAAGATTGCCAAGACCCTGAAACTGAGCTGCAGCACGGTGGGCAAGACAGCGGTGTCCCAGGACAGGTTCCACTCAGAGCAGGCCTCGCAATGGTTAACCAAAGAAGTTGAGTGCACGTGCACAGCGTCATATCCAGAGGTAATCTTTGGGAAATAGACGTATGAGTGCTGACAGCATTGCTATAAAGGTTGAATTGGGTGGGGGGTCAGCCTGTCAGTGCTCAGACCCTGACACTGCATCAAATTGGTCTGCATGGCTGTCGTCCCAGAAGGAAGCCTCTTCTAAAGATGATGCACAAGAAAGCCCGCAAACAGTTTGCTGAAGACAAGCAGACTAAGGACATGGATTACTGGAACCATGTCTTGTGGTCCGATGAGATCAAGATAAACTTATTTGGTTCAGATGGTGTCAAGTGTGTGTGGCGGCAACCAGGTGAGGAGTAAAAAGGCAAGTTTGTCTTGTCTACAGTCAAGCATGGTGGTGGGAGTGTCATGGTCTGGGCCTGCATGAGTGCTGCTGACACTGGGGAGCTACAGTTCATTGAGGGAACCATGATTGCCAACATGTACTGTGACATACTGAAGCAGAGCATGATCCCCTCCCTTCAAAGACTGGGCCGCAGGGCAGTTTTCCAACATGATAATAACCCCAAACACACCTCCAAGATGACCACTGCCTTGCTAAAGAAGCTGAAGGTAAAGGTGATGGACTGGCCAAGTATGTCTCCAGACGTAAACCCTATTGAGCATCTGTGGGGCATCCTCAAACAGAAGGTGGGGGGAGTGCAAGGTCTCGAACATCCACCAGCTCCGGGATGTCATCATGGAAGAGTGGAAGAGGACTCCAGTGGCAACCTGTGAAGCTCTGGTGAACTCCATGCCCATGAGGGTTAAGGCATTGCTGGCAAAAAATGGTGGCCACACAAAATATTGGCACTTTGGGCCCAATTTGGACATTTCCACTTAGGGGTGTACTCACTTTTGTTGCCAACGGCTTAGACATTAATGGCTGTGTGTTGAGTTATTTTGAGGGGACAGCACATTTACACTGTTATACAGGCTGTACACTTACTACTTTACATTGTAGCAGAGTGTCATGTCTTCAGTGTTGTCACGTGAAAAGATATAATAAAATATGTACAAAAATGTGAGGGGTGTATACACTTTTGTGAGATACTGTATATATATTTCTGTACCCTCAGGAAGAAATGGAATATTGAGTCATAAATACCAAAGAATATGACTATACATTAATTTGGGATTCCCCTGTGTGCAAAATAAGTAATGTGGTTTATTTGTTCTATTTATAGCATAAAACGCTCACAATAACATTCTGTATAACTACCCCATGTGCCCTCGGGGTGTTTCAGAGCTGCCGCCTTCATTTATTCAGTTTACTCTTCTGTGAACTAAACACGATGGAGCCAGAAAGGAGCCAGCCTGACCAGGATTTTTTCCTATATAGAGATTTATAAATGGTGCCGACTCTCACCACTAGAGGGCAGCACCTGCTCAGGTCTTATCACATTCACCAATGGGACACAGCAAAGATCACACTTATTGCAGAAATGGAAAGTATGTGTGTATGTATATATATATATATATATATATATATATATATATATATATATATATATATAGGTACACACAATTATTAGTACAAAGTGTGTCCAATTTGAAAGACCAAAAATTGCCTTCCTGCTCAGGTTTCCCAGAAATAGAAATACAGTTATTGCACCGCATTCTGGAAAACTGAGTGGGACATGCAAATGAGCCCACAATGCATTTCCGCTCTTAAATCCAAGGGCCATCGATAAAGTGATTTTTGAATTCAAGAGTGGAAATGCATCGTGGTCTCATTTGCCCAGTTTCCCAGACACACTAAAGTCATTAGCTTAATTATTTAACACTAACATGCAACTTTTTAAAAATATGTAATTATTATTTTATTTATTAATACATGTACTTTTTAGTTCTTCACTAACTGTGACATTTGCTGTGTCACTTTAATTCCTTTAGATTGCAAGTCTGTGAGTTTTCAATCTTCAAGGTGCTTTGGGGAAAGCTCTACGGACACCAGATTCTAAGCTCAAAGACAGGGCCCTCCATTCTTGGCAATGTGTTAATATTGTTTGTCTTTGCCTGGAACTCAACCCTGTTTAGCGCTACGGAATATGTTGGCGCATTACAAATAAATGATAATAATAATTCACTGTACAATGAGGGGAACATTATTTGATCCCCTGTTGATTTTGAACGTTTGTCCACTGACAAAGAAATGATCAGTCTATAATTTTAATGGTAGATGTATTTTATCAGTGAGAGACAGAATAACAAAAATAAAAAACAATAAAAACGCATGTCAAAAAAGTTATAAATTGATTTGCAGGTCAGTGAGGGAAATAAGTATTTGATCCCTATCAATCAGCAAGATTTCTGGCTCCCTGGTGTCTTTTATACAGGTAACGAGCTGAGATTAGGAGCCCTCTGTTAAAGGGAGTGCTCCTAATCTCAGTTCGTTACCTGTATAAAAGACACATGTCCACAGAAGTAAACAATCAGATTCCAAACTCTCCACCATGGCCAAGACCAAAGAGCTGTCCAAGGATGTCAGGGACAAGATTGTAGACCTACACAAGGCTGGAATGGGCTACAAGACCATCGCCAAGCAGCTTGGTGAGAAGGAGACCACAGTTAGTACAATTATTGGCAAATGGAAGAAACACAAAATAACTGCCAGTCTCCCTCGGTCTGATGCTCCATGCAAGATCTCACCTGGTGGAGTTTCAATGATCATGAGAACGGTGAGGAATCAGCCCAGAACTACATGGGAGGATCTTGTTAATGATCTCAAGGCAGCTGGGACCATAGTCACCAAGAAAACAATTGGTAACACATTACGCCATGAAGGACTGAAAACCTGCAGCGCCGGCAAGGTCCTCCTGCTCAAGAAAGCACATGTACAGGCCCGTCTCAAGTCTGCCAATGAACATCTGAATGATTCAGAGGAGAACTGGGTGAAAGTGTTGTGGTCAGATGAGATGAAAATCAAGCTCTTTGGCATCAACTCAACTCGCCATGTTTTGGAGGAGGAGGAGGAATGCTGCCTATGACCCCAAGAACACCATCCCCACCGTCAAACATGGAGGTCGAAACATTATGCTTTGGGGGTGCTTTTCTGCTAAGGGGACAGGACAATTGCACCACATCAAAGGGATGATGGACGGGGACATGTACCACCAAATCTTGGGTGAGAACCTCCTTCCACCAGCCAGGGAGGGAGCTGAAGGTTCGAGTTGCCAAACATCAGCCTTGAAACCTAAAATGACTTGGAGAGGATCTACAAAGAGAAGTGGGACAAAATCCCTCCTGAGATGTGTGCAAACCTGGTGGCCAACTACAAGAAACATCTGACCTCTGTGACTGCCAACAGGGATTTTGCCACCAAGTACTAACTTGAAGGGGTCAAATACTTATTGCACTCATTGTCCGGCAAATCAATTTATAACTTTTTTAACATGCGTTTTTCTTGTTCTTTTTTTGTTATTCTGTCTCTCACTGATAAAATACACCGACCATTAAAATTATAGACTGATCATTTCTTTGTCAGTGGACAAACGTTCAAAATCAGCAGGGGTTCAAATACTTGTTTCCCTCAATGCATTATAACATTTGATAGCAAATAGTAAAGGACCACATACGACCCATATTTATAATATGCCTTTTTGAAGAACTAAAGGTTATACTGGGAAAGACTTTAACGTCCTTAGCAGTAATCCCGAGCATGGCTCAGGGTTAATTTTTAGTTCCTAAAGCGGTATCCCTGAGCCATGCTCAGGATTACTGCAGGGAGTGCAGGGTGGATCTGGAGGGGACCCAGTGCTGCCTAATTTGCCTGGGTCCCCTCAGCACACCATTCCTCCTCATCCTCCTCCCTCCTTCCCCCCTTATCATCCTCCTCCTGCTTCCCCCTTATCATCTTCCTCCTCCCCCCATAACCTCCACCTCACTTCCCCCCTCTCCAATGCCTACCCCCCTCCTTCTTTCTTACTATGATGCGATGAGCTGCCGATGCTCATCTATCCACTGCAGCATGTCTTCCGGCTATGAACGGACTGGTATATGCTAATGACGTGACGTGCATGTAATGTCACGTCATTTGCATATGCCGGTCTGTTCACAGCCGGAAGACATGGTGTAGGGGAGAGATTAGCATCGGCAGCTCATCGTAAAAAAAAGTAAGGAGAGAGAGAATAGGGAGGTGATTAGAGAGAGGGGGGGGGGGGGTGAAAAAGAGGTTATGGGGAAGAAGAGGGGAGAGGGGCAATGGAGGAGGAGTAGGATAAAGGGAAAGGAGGGAGGAGGATGATAAGTGGGGAAGGGAGGAGGAGGATGATAAGGAGTGAGGAGGATAAGGGGGAAGGAGGGAGGAGGAGGAGGGTGATAAGGAGTGGGGAGGAGGATAAGGGGGGAGAGGAGGAGGGGAAGGGGGAAAGGGAGGTGATTGGAAAGGCGGAAGAGGGAGGAGGATAAGGGGGGAGGAGGAGTGAAGGGGGCGATAGGGAGGAGGAGGAGGATAAGGGGAAAGGGGGAAAGGGAGGAGTCAGTATTTTTTAATGTACCGCTTTAACATTCCAAATACTGACATAATCATACACCAGGGAGGTTAATGTACAATTTAATGAATACAATGTTTCCTGTAATTTATGTTCTTAATAGATTGTAGGTCCATGTAATACATGATGGTGAAACGGCCCCTGGATACATTATAACATCTCCTGTGATACTTAGAATTATGACAATGCGTATATATATATATACACATTTGGAGCTATGTACTTTAGTTAGTCCTCTTTTCCACAGCACCTAAAATATATAATATGTAAATTTGTAAACATTTGTGTACATATATTTTTATTTAACACATTCAATATATATATTTTATTCTCCAGCTGTTTTAAATTTATGTAAGCCAAGATTTAGTTCTTTTTATTTTACACTACTGCAAGTAGTACCATTCCCCTCCTGTGGGTGCCACTAGCAGCAATCCAATGCTCCCACACGCATGTGCTGCCAGGACTTGGAAGTGTATTGTATGCACGTTACCATGGCGCGTTACCAGCACAGGGGAGGATGCTGGGAACCAGGAAACAGACAGGAAATGAATATTGGCGCCAAATTCAAAATCAAGGGCTTTAAATATCAGTACAAGGTATATACACCCATCTACGTTTGTTGCATTCTTGCACATGCTATTATATCATTGAGAAAGCCGTTATGGGGGAGAAACACGTTTGATTTTAGTGACTATTGTTTTAATATATATATAATATTGTATAGCATTGTTTGGTGCAAATAATAGTGCAGACTCATTTAGAGTCAGTCAAATAGAGCAGCAAAAATACTAGATGAGTTTGTTCCTTATATACTCAAACCAACTGTGGCATTCTCTAATTAACATTAGTACTTGGGTTTATTAACCCTTAAATTAAATGTTTATAAGAGAAAGGGGTTTCATCAATGACCCCATATGCCCTTGTTGTCTTTGTGTTTGGACACTACCCCTAGTTAGAATTACCTACTCTATTACATGGATATTGACTACCTATATGAGAGTACCTAGAAGAAGCATCCCCGCTATTTATGGAAAAGCAAGAACTATTAGAGGACCCCTTGATAATTTATTATATCTGCTACCATACTACCTCAGGTCAAAATAAAACAACTGATCTGCACTAGGAAGTGGTGGTGCAATTTAATCTCCCCCCCCCCCCCCCCCTTCCCTATTTTTCTGTTTCATATCTACATACTTGAGTGACCAAGTATCACTGGAGGAGGCAGCCTACCACATACCAAGATCACACATTTCGTGGAAACGAATGAGAATACATCTATATACCGGTGTGGATATTATCGTATAAGAGATTACAAGGAGATTTAAGTCTGTACTCAAGCAAGAGACTTTATAAACATCATTGTACAAGTGGAGACATATGACTTTGGACTATAAGGATCCTAAAGGTATATTTTTTCTGTAAAATTTGAGAACTGAGTGAATTAGTTTTTTTTTTTTTTTATATATAGAAACATCTATTGGTTTATTGCACTCTGACATATTGTCTTTTGAGATCTATATTTCCAAATAATCATTTTTGCTCTATATTATACATTCACTAGCGCCGCTGGATATTTACTCTGGAAGGAAATCACTAATTATCTATTTCATTTTGGTAACTTATTATTTAACTTTTTCAGGAAAGAGTCTGGTCAACTAATGAGCATTCAATTACTGCTACTGAAAGCTCTGTAATTTGTAGATCCTACTTCCTCGGGAAGCTGATCAGCAGAAAACAAATAGTACACACCAATAGTACACTTTAAATACACAACCACAGCGGCCCTTACACTCCACATAATATAGTATGGTATAGTATAGTATATATAGTACAGTATAGTAATAGCCCGGCCCATGTCCTGTTCATTTATGACTCTGAAGGAAGTAGGGGTAGAGATATAAATAAAAAGAGGAAAGGGACGGGGGAGATGGTAAAAACCTACTATAGTGTAATAGTCACCAACGATATATGCAAGAGCCTCTCATATTACTCACCTAAATGGGGAGGGGGTCACACTATGGGGTCCTACTATGGGGTCCTACTGGTGTTGTCTTTAGAAACTAATCATTAGTTATAGATATGATGGCCCCAGAACTGAAGTCCAGAGAGCAGAGTTGTCAGAACCCAATTCAGATTAAGGCAGGGAGCATACTAGGGTATCCATAGAGAGTATCCAATATCGGGCAAAGGGTCAGGTGTGGTGGGTGGCATAGAGTAGGAAAGGTCACCGGCTGGGTCAAAATCCAGTAAAAGAGAGAATATATTGTAGATTAGGCTCTTGCTTGGACAAGGTATATATATATATGTATATATGTACTGTATATAGTTGTTCAGTTGTTTCTGACTCTCAGTGACTGTATGGACTGCAGCACACCAGGCACATCTGTCAGCCATCAAGCTCATGTTCATTGCTTCAGTTACCTTATCTATCCATCTTTGCCTCTGCCATTACATTATTCATGTCCTTTAATATTTCCCAGCATTAGAGTCTTTTCTAGAGAATCCTGTCTTCTCATGATATGGCCAAAATATTTGAGCTTCGTCCTCCTGATCTTCTAGTGAATAGTTTGGCTTCATTTTCATATAGTATTGCTTGATTGGATCTTCTTGCAGCCCAAGGAACTCTAAGCAGTTTTCTCCAACACCATATTCCAAAGGCGTCAATTCTCGGGCGCTCAGACATCTTTATGGTCCAGCTCTCACATCTGTATCGTTACTACTGGGATACCAGAGTTCTAACTATGCGGATCTTTACTTTTTACTAGCTTGCCCAGACTTGCCTTAGTTTTCCTCCCAAGAAGCAAACATCTTTTAATTTCATGGCTACAGTCACCATCCACCGAGATTTTCGATCACAGGGGGAAAAAAATCTTTCACTTCTTTCCTGTCTATTAGCCTGGAAGGGAGATGCCATTTCCCATGATCTTTATCTTTTGACGTTGAGCAGCAGGCCAAGCTTATTTTACCCTCATCATTAGGTCCTTTAGTTCCTCCTCACTTTCAGCCATCAGAGTAGTATCATCAGCATATCTGAGGTTGTTGATGTGCTGATTAGGATTACAGTCTGCTATAATGGCCAAAATAAAGACCCTCATTGTTATCTGGCAGCTAGACCATTGTCCCACCCTCGCCACTCTGAGATGCACATTAGCACACAAGAGCTGCTAAATATATTCTAAATATTTCAGGAATTATTTACTGTAGAGAAAAACTGCTACTACAGTGGATCTTTAAAATGAAAGAAACTTTGTTTAAAGGCTGCATGAGTCGTCTGAAAACACCTCCCATTGTCAAGTGTAGTTCTTAGATAGTAAAACAATTATTATTATTATTATTATTATTATATATTGGAGTGCAATGAACTGGCCATCGGATTATTACACAATTCCTATATGTATTACACAGTCACACCAAGTGATGGTTTCAATCACATGTCAGGTCTCTCGTGGGGACCTGCGCCACCACAATAAGGATATCATCTATTTCTAGACACTAAGTGGCGATTATTAGATACATTGTGACGTATATAAATCTCTTACCTCAGATGACCAGGCCTCAAAGTGTCATTTAAAGCAACATTGCACTTCTAAATCTTTTTTAGAACGTTAAAAATAAAAAATACAGCATTTTCTTACTAGTTATATTTATTATACACATTGCTGTGCAGCTTCATTACTGCCTAATTACAGGCATCCTGGGATATGATTGGCTGGGAAGCCACTATGGGATTCTCACTGTAAAGAAAAACTAATAGGGCGATTAACATGTATTCAGTGCTTCCCTGGGGCACAGCTATACACTAAGTTTAAATTGTTTTATGTTTTATAGAAAAATATATAAAATATTTTTCCAGGGAAAAAAATAAATACAGTTATTCTGGTTGGGACAACGGCTCAGTCGAGCAGCTCAAAAAAGACAGTGACTGTCCAGAGTAAATTGCAAATATTAGTTAAAAAATTATTGTGTTGTATTACTTATTTACTGTCTAAAATAATGTACCCATTATCAAAAGATTATTCTGTAAATATGTTGTGTTTTTTTTAAATCTTTTTAGCAACTAAACCTGATAATGAGCAAAAAAAAGGGTTTAGAAAACAAAAACTAAGGGTAACCATAAGAATCATAAAATATTATATATTAATGGATGCATTATATATATATATATATATATATATATATATATATATATATATATATATATATATATATATATCCACTTCTGGATCGCTACCTTGTCGTGGCTTAGGGGCTTGTGTACTTCGATGAAGCTGTGAGCTATACCATGTAGGGTCAGCCAAAATGGGCAGGTCATGGCAGAGAGGTCAGACAAAACGCGGTCCACTGGAGAAGGAACTGGCAACCCACTCCTGTATCTTTGCTAAGAAAACCTTATGGACAGGCACAACCAGAGACCTAACGATATGGCACCGGAAGATGAGCCCCTCAGGTCAGAAGGTGCCTACAAATTACTGAAGAAGCGCAGAGGGCAAGTACAAGTAACACCAGATCTAATGAAGTGGTTGGGCCAAAGCCGAAAGGACACCCAGCTGCGGATGGGTCTGGGGGGGAAAGGATGATGCAAAGATCAATTCAAAATGGCAACCTGGAATGTAAGAATCAAGGCAAACTAGATTTGGTCAAGAATGAAATTACAAGGTTACACATTGATATCCAGGGAATTAGGGAACTTAAATGGACTGGAATGGGACATTTAACATCAGACAACCACCAGATCTTCTACTGAGGTCAAGAATCCTGCAGGAGAAATGGAGTAGCCATCCTAGTCAATCAAAGAGTGGCCAAAGCAGTGCTTGGTTATAGCCCAATAGTTGACAGAATGATTTCAATTAAAATTCAAGGCAGGCCTTTTAATATCACTGTGATCCAAGTCTATGCTCCAACCACGGATGCTGAAGAGGCTGAAGTTGTCCAGGTCTACGAAGACATTCAACATGTCCTAGATATAACACCAAGAAAAGATGTTACTGTCATCATAGGAGATTGGAAGCTAAAGTAGGGAACCAAAGGACACCTGGAATAACTGGCAAGTTTGGCCTTGGAGTACAAAATGAAACAGGTCAGAGATTAGTAGAATTCTGCCAAGATAATTATCTGGTCATAGCAAACACTGTCTTCCAACAGCCTCTGAGACGACTCTACACATGGACATCACCAGATGGACAACATAGAAATCAGATTGACTTTATACTTTGCAGCCAAAGATGGAGGAGCTCTATACAGTCAGCAAAAACAAGAGCTGACAGCGGCTCAGACCATGAGCTTCTTATTGCAAAGTTGAAAATTAAACTGAAGAAAAGATGGAAAACCATCAGAGCAAGGAGATACAAAATAAATAATATCCCTTTGAATATGCAGTGGAAGTAAAGAATAGATTTAAGGAACTAGACATGGAAGATAGAATGCCTGAAGAACTAGACATGGAAGATAGAATGCCTGAAGAACTTTGGACCTAAGTTTGCAACATAATCCAGGAAACCGCAACAAAGAATATCCCTAAAAGAAAGAAAAGTAAGAAGTCAAATTGTCTGATGAGGCTTTGAAAGTAGCCCAGGAGAGAAGGTAAGTGAAAGGTAGTGGAGATAAGAAAAGATTTGTCCAACTGAATGCAGAATCCCAGAGGATAGCAAGAAGAGACAAGGAGACTTTCTACAATGAGCGATGTCAAGAGATTGAAGAAGATAACCGGATGGGTAAATCAAGAGATCTCTTCAAGAAAATTGGGAATCTAAAAAGGCACCTTTGATGCAAAAGTGGGAGTGATAAGACAAAAATGGTAGGGACTTAACAGAAGAAGATCATATAAAGAAGAGGTGGCAGGAATACACTGAAGATCTATACAGGAAGGATCTTAACAGCAGTGATGACCTCAATAGTTTGTCCAATGAGCTGGAGCCGGACATCTTGGAGAGCGGTGAGATGGGCCCTAGGATGTCTTGCTGATCATAAGGCTGCAGGAGGTGATGGAATCCCAATTGAACTATTCAAAATGCTACAGGAAGATGCTGTGAAAGTGTTACTTGCCATATGCCAACACATTTGGAAAACTCATCAATGGCCAATAGACTGGAAAAGATCAGTCTACATGCCAATCCCCCAAAAAAGGCAGTGCCAAAGAGTGCTCCAATTATCGAACAATTGCACTCAGTTCACATGCCAGCAAGGTAATGCTTAAGATCCTACAAGCTCGACTCCAACAATATATGGACCGGGAACTACCAGATGTGCAAGCCGGGTTCTGCAGAGGAAGAGGCCCAAGAGATCAAATTGCCAATGTCCTCTGGATAATAGAGAAAGCAGAGAGTTCCAAATAAACATTTGCTTCTGCTTCATAGACTATTCTAATTCTTTGACTGTGTGGATCACAGCAAAATGTGGCATGTCCTTAAAGAGATGGGAGTACCAGATCATCTTATCCTCCTCCTAAAGAATCTGTATGTCGACCAAGTCAGAACCGAACATGGGACAACAGAATGGATCAAGATCGGAAAAGGAGTGCGACAAGGTTGTATATTGTCACCTTATTTATTCACCTTATACACAGAGTACATCATGAGTAAGGCTGGACTGGGTGAGTCCAAAGCTGTAATCAATATTGATGGAAGGAATATCAATAACCTCAGATACACCGATGATACTACTCTGATGGCTGAAAGTGAGGCGGAGCTAAATGACTTATTGATAAGGGTAAAAGAAGAGACTGCAAAAGTTGACCTACTGCTCAGCGTTAAAAAGACAAAGATCATGGCATCCTTGGATCCAAGATCATTTTCCTTGGATCCAAGATCTCTGCAGTTAGTCATGAAATTAAAAGGAAAGCTATAGCAAGCTTGGACAGGCTAGTAAAATGTAAAGATATTAAACTATCAACAAAGGTCCGCATAGTTCGAACTATGGTATTCCCAGTAGTAACATACGGATGTGAGAGCTGGATAATAAAAAAATCTGAGCGCCGTAGAATTGACGCCGTAGAATTGTGGTGTTGGAGAAGACTACTTAGAGTCCCTTGGACTGCAAAAAGATCCAATAAATCAATACTTCAGGAAATCAAGACAAACTGTTCACTAGAAGGTATGATCATGAGGTTGAAGCTCAAATAATTTGGCCATATTATGAGACTGCAGGATTTCTTAGAAAAGACTCTGATGCTGGGAAAGATTGGAGGCATAAGAAGAAGGGGACAACAGAGGCGGAGATGGATAGATAAGGTCACTGAAGCAATGAACATGAACTTGATGGAGCTCAGAGGGGCAGTGACTGAGAGATGCACCTGGCGTGCTGTGGTCCATTTGGATGCGACTGAACGACTAAACAACAAATATATATCTATATATATATATATATATATATATATATATATATATATATATATATATATATATATATATCTATATATATATCTATATATATATATATATATATATATATATATATATATATATACACACATACACACAGTGATGTCTCGGGTTGCACCAATAATTTGTTCTGGATGGGATGGTGTAACCCAAAAATGATGTAACCTGAGGTGGCATTTCCCATAGGAATCAATGTAATTTCCGGATCCCAGTTTTTGAACATCTTAGTTTGAACTGATGGTCTTGTTTTTGGATACAAACCCTTAAAACTAAATAGAAATTCACAAACAACAATAATTACATCAAGCAACTTAGAATTTTACTTCACTTTACCTGTACTGAGAGGACTTGAGGTCCCAATTGGATGGTGGGAATTTAGAGGAGGAGAAGGAGAACACAGGTTATTGCTTGGAACTTTGGCTCTTATAGGCACAGGCTGGGCACACTGGCTCATATGCACAGGCTGGTTACATTGGCACATAGGCAAACTGGGCTCTTGGATGTACCTGCAGGCACAGGCTAGAAGGTAATCATAATTGTGTAACAGTGTTTACAGCTTGCTGCCTTCTTTCGGATTCGATTGAGAGGTCACGTGTACAGCCGTGTTTGCCTTGTTCCTAAATATTTATTTAATGCCAATTCCTGGCATATTAATTAGATTCCCAAATAAATTAATTATCTTTCTCTAATTGGCAGGTATGGTCTAAAAACTACTACATTTACACCATTAGAAAAACAATTTGTCCAAACTGTGCCCTAATAACCTCAGAGTCTCTTAGGTTCACCTCGATCTCTCAATTGACAACACCTAATCAGGGCTTCTTACACTGTTTTAAAATTTGAGGAACCAAGAGAGTATATTATAAATATCTTAATACAGGCTTTAATAAACATATGGGCATCAGTAACAGATTTCTATTAAGCCTAAGGATCATTTCACCACATATAAGGGGCTTTGTTAAAGGCAATCCAATGATTGGTGTCCATACACAAAGAGTGGAAGGATTTAATATTCTGCAAGAATTACAGACCCATTTCACTTATTAATTGGGATGCTGAGTTATTCACAAATATGCTGGCTATTTGTTTGAGTCCACTCCTAATAGAATTGATTCACTGATCAAGCAGGGTTTGACCATGGCAGGAAAGTTCTGGATCATCCCCCAGGTCCACCGGTCAAAGACTCCTGCCAGGTTACTTCCATTAAACACCAAAAAAGTATTTGGCCTGGTGGACTTGACCAATCTCTTCTATGCCTTGGTTTTCAGAGATGATTTATTAAAGTGCTCCACACTCTGTAAAGTACACATCACGCATGCACACATCCACAACTCGGGAATAGATCAAGAATAGATATTAATTACTGCACTCGCCAGAGATGTTCCCTCTCTCCTCTTGTGTTTGCTATTTGCATCGAACCTGTGGTGGAAGCCATACACCAAAGTGCAAATGTTATGGGAGTGAGGATAAGCCAAAACAATATTCTTCTTACCCTCACTAGACCACTTCTAAACCTATACAACATACTTTCCACATTTTCTCAAATATCATGGTTTTTCAATAATGTAACAAAAAGTGATACTTTGACCCTTACTATACCTTCCCAGATGAAAAAAACTTTTAACTCTCATTTTTAGTTTTAAGTGGGAGAAGATCACCCTCATGAATTTTTTTGACACAGATATGCTCTACAAGTATAACTTTGGTTGACTGCTTGGTTCTCTGCATATAGTCTTGAGATCTTGTGTACATTTAAGATGTCATGGCTGTGTAGGATAGTTGCCATTAAAATAACTCTACAGCATGATCTTTTATATCCTTTTCGCAAACTTCCAATCACAGTTCTGAGATCAGATATGTTACGTGTACAACAAAACATTATTAAACTGATCTGAGGAGATAAAAGACCACAGGTTAAAAACAAAGTGCTTAGAGCATACAAGTCAGTTGGAGGATTGGGTGTTCCCATCTATATTGTTACTACTGAGCCTCAAGACTCCCCCAAATAACCCTTTGGCATTGCTCTGATATCCAGCCTAGGTAGTTTGACTTATAGCAACTTTCCCCTCCTACTTCTCATACTCCTTTTCTCCTATTCCAAAGAAAGAGAGAAAAAATCCTACGTAAATTCCTTATTATTCTCCACACACTGATACTTTGGGATACATTACAATGTAGATTAAAACCCTCTTCCCTCTCTTTGTCTTCCAGACCAAAATACAAAGTGTTTACGTAAATGTAAAAATCTGGGAGTATATAGAGAAGCGTATCTGCTGGAATAAAAGGTAAACTCTTGTCCTTTGTTGGAGCAAGGGATAGATGGAATCCTTTTGAATCTGATTGGCTGGTATATAATAAAACCATATCACATGCACACTGGTAAAATATACTTAACATCACAAAAATGTATTATTTTCTAAAAGAAATGCAGGGCAGGAGCTAGGTCTTGAGGAACCATTTCTTATATAGCTTTCTCAGATCTAATCCATATTCCACTAACAATATCATACAGACTTGAGAGAGAGACACTGGTCAGATATTTATGCCCACACAGCATTTAATACTGTTACCTTCTAATTGTCCTTATTCCAGACAGATTAAGCTACTCAGTTATATCTGTTCTTTTTTTATGTGCAGAACAAGATGTGAGCCCTCTTATTATGCTTCATTGGATTACTTGCTTTTTGTGAGATTACGTTCAGGAGACTGGATTTTCATTGGCTTTTTTATGAATATGTGTAAATACCTTGAGATTACTACTTGCTAAAAAAATATTTATAGGAAACAAAACCATTTTGCCTGTAGTGTCTATTTGAGCAGAAGTGGCCAGTGGGGTTATTACACCATTCCTAAACAGAATATATTTATTGAGTGTTATTTGGAAGTGACACTCACAAAGAGGATGTAATCTGTACTATATATAGACGTAAAGGGACTGTTACTTGATGTTGTTTGACATTTCACCTCGAATCGACAAAAGACAATGGGCCAGATCCACTAAAGGATGAAATGATGGAGAAGGGTCAAAGTGAGTCGCTGCATCCACTAAACTATGTCCTCCATTAATTGGAAGGAAATAAAAGATCAGTCTGAGAGATCTTATATGTCTGACACAGGCCACATAATGTCTCAGTAAACACTATTTCCACTGCAGTTAAGGATTCTGGGTAGTGACATGCAAATAGGGCTGAAAATATATCACTAATATGGGATCCATTTAGGATTATAGGCCCTGCACTCAGGCAGCCATAAGAACATGGTCATGGATTAGGGTCCAGTGGTATTTTAACCCTATGCAGACTGACCCCTAGCTGTTCATACTAATTTCATTAATTTAAACCAATTAATTATTATAAGAATATTGGATAAATTATTATTTCCTAGGTATTTAATTAATGTTATCATTTATATTAGTTATACAATATTTGAATTTTGTTCTAAGTAAACTATCATCTGCTAGAGGGATAGAGAGAGGGACCCAGAGATAGAGATAGACGGAGGGACCCAAGGATAGAGGTAGAGGGAGG
The DNA here is from genome assembly GCA_027410445.1 of Discoglossus pictus. NCBI lineage: Eukaryota > Metazoa > Chordata > Amphibia > Anura > Alytidae > Discoglossus > Discoglossus pictus. The sequence continues at coordinate 37,392,819 of CM050176.1, read as the reverse complement.
GACCCAGGGACAGACATAGAGGAAGGTAAACAGTGATAGAGAAGAAGGGGGACCCAGGGACAGAGATAGAGGAAGGACCCAGGGATAGAGAAGGAGGGACCCAGGGATAGAGGTAGAGGGAGGGACCCAGGGATAGAGAAGGAAGGAACCAGGGATAGAGGTAGAGGGAGGGACCCAGGGATAGAGGTAGAGGGAGGGACCCAGGGATAGAGGTAGAGGGAGGGACCCAGGGATAGAGGTAGAGGGAGGGACCCAGGGATAGAGGTAGAGGGAGGGACCCAAGGATAGAGGTAGAGGGAGGGACACAGGGATAGAGATAGAGGGAGGGACCCAGGGATAGAGATAGAGGGAGGGACCCAGGGATAGAGATAGAGGGAGGGACCCAGGGATAGAGATAGAGGGAGGGACCCAGGTATAGTGATAGAGGGAGGGACCCAGGTATAGTGATAGAGGGAGGGACCCAGGGATAGAGATAGAGGGAGGGACCCAGGGATAGAGATAGAGGGAGGGACCCAGGCATAGAGATAGAGGGAGGGACCCAGGCATAGAGATAGAGGGAGGGACCCAGGCATAGAGATAGAGGGAGGGACCCAGGCATAGAGATAGAGGGAGGGACCCAGGGATAGAGAAGGAGGGGGATCCAGGGACAGAGATAGAGGGAGGGACCCAGGGATAGAGAAGGAGGGGATTCAGGGACAGAGATGGAGGGGGATCCAGGGATAGAGGGATGGACCCAGGGATAGAGATTGAGGGGGACCCAGTGATAGAGATAGAGGGAGGGACCCAGGGGTAGATAAGGAGGGGGGACCCAGGGATAGAGGAAGAGGAGGGAGTAACCAGGTATATATAAGGAGGGGCGACCCAGGGATAGAGAAGGGGGGAACCCAGAGATAGAGAAAAGTGGGGAGCCCAGGAATAGAGAATGGGGGGACCCAGGTATAGAGAAGGAGGGGGGAAACCAGAGATTGAGAAGGAAGAGGGAGTAACCAGGGAAGGAGGCGGATCAAGGGATAGAGAAGGAGGAGAGAGTAACCAGGGAGGGAGTGGGACCTAGGGATAGAGGAGGAGGGTGGAAATCCATGTATAGAAAAAGGGGGACATACTGATAGAAAAAAATATATAATTTTTAAAACACTGTCTTTTAAAAGCTTAACTATATATTTGGTGGCTCACTGTCCCTTTAAGAAAATAAAATCTCATTATGCCATTCTGATTTTAAATACATTTCACACACAATGAAATCCGAGTACTGGCAAAGTAATATACTGTTGTGGTAAAATACATATATTCATAAATTTGGATATATATATAGCATTTATCACTTTTGCAGCAAGTGTGATATTTGGCTAAGATGTAAGCTGTGAACCAGTTATTTTCCATTGTAAAATATAAGTAGGAGACAGTTAATTATGCATTCTTATAAATGTTATTGTTTTTATTTTAAAAGTGTAAACAAGTCCCTATTTCTCATAATAAATTGTTCTCAAGAGACAGTAAACAATTATTTAGCCTAAACAAATATGTTTTTCAGTAAGCATACAAGGCCAGCATTTGCCCAATGCACAGAGATAATAAATAAAATCGTTTTTGTGCGCATATAGTGACGTGCCAGATATGATTAAAAACGTGCACTTTGCATGTTTTCATTTTTATTGGATATCATAATGTAAATAATAATTTATTGGTTGTTGGTGGGAATGTCTCATTTTTATAGAAGGGGTAATGGATTATACCATGTTCATTATGTAAAGCACTATAAAAAGCTATGTTTTGTTTATATTTGTGTCCAGTATCCAGTGAGCAAGTAGCAGGAGACAATTGAAATTGGTCTTCTGTTACTGAATCATTTTTTTCAGAATAAATTAAACAAAAATCAGAGGCCTCTGTGTTTTGCGTATCATGACTGGGTTTCGGAGTAGATTGTGGTTTGTGGGTATGATCTTTCCCAAACAATACTCATCAATATAACAATGGAGTTATAAGGCTCCATAGAAGTGTTTATAGTGCCAGTATAGACTGGATTTCATCCATTGGTTTGAGTGCTGGGAGAATTAGGATACTTCACTTGATGGGTATTTAGCCTGTGTCATTTTATTGGCTCAACTGTTAGTCTGGTCATAAGAAAGCAATAGAGATCCCAGCTATTAGCTTCATATCCCTACCAAAGGTTTGTAATCTTCCCTTATCCAGAGCTACAAACGGTCTATGGATATTCCTTATTGGATACATTATTGAACTCAGAGAACTTCAGTAATCTCTTTATTGTTGTTATGAAGATGAGACAAGCTGCCTCTTTTACTTCAGATGATACTTTGTTAATTGCATGACTATTAGCTTCCTTTTGCTGTTTTTTTTAGTATTACAAAGTCGTGCTATCATTTTGCTCTTTAATAGTTAAGATTTAATGTGAAGCTGCACCAAACACTCCCATTAATCTACCTGCGAGATCAATTCATCTAATGGGATTTTGCTAATGTAAAATCTTTTTTAATGTGTTAATATTGTTTTGCCTTGATCACAACGTCCGTAGCTCTACAGAATATTTTGGTGCATTACAAATAAATGATAATAATAATAAAAATAATGATGTGAGCAGCACTAAAACCAATAGACCCCAACTTATCTACACGTTCTACTTAGGATCACTCAAGACAGCTTTGTGTATCATAGGAGTACTTACAATATTATATCTGACCTGAGTGTAAATATTTTACCCAGAAGAAGAACTCTTACAGTGTGCACTGTTTGGTGATTATATTTGTTGTTATTTAGTCATTCAGTCATGTCTGTCTCTCCATGGCCCTATGGACCGCATGCACGCCAGGCACGGGATGTGTCTGATTGTTCTAATCCATAAGGTTTTCATGGCAAAGATACTGAAGTGGGTTGGCAGCTCCTTCTCAAGTGGATCACAATTTGGCTGACCACTCTGCTATGTCCTGCCCCTCTTGGGTGACCCCTTCATCACAACAAGATAGCGACCCAGAAGGGGGGTGAATATATACTAGGTACCTATTTCCTAATTGTATACTAAGTTAATTTGAAAATACATTACTCATGCAATGCCAAATATAAATGTTTTTTTTTTATTTATTTTTTAATACTGTTTTCATTTAAAGCCAGTGCAGTGTTGGGGTTACATTCCCCACCTGATCCTGTTCTCTACCAACTTCTGTTCTCCAAACTCAGACTGTGACCCCTGTGAATGTAATCTACATCACAACATCATGCCAAATAATAGTACAGATTATTACATTTCTCGTTTAGTATGAAAGGGACATTAAGCTTCCAAACTTTCCGTTTCTTTATACTTCCAAGATTTTCTTTACATGATGTTTCGAAATACACAATATTTTAATGCAAAGCTTTCTGTTGTAATTGTTGTTTACATTTTGTATAATTATGAGGTTTCAATGTTTTAATGCAAATTTAAGAGTTAATTCAGATCCGTCCCATAGCAGCTGCATCCTGAATTTTTTAACATTAGTAATTCTTGTCCACAAGTTATTGGCACCAAATAATGTTCATTTAGCTAAACAGCAACTGTTAATTCCCAGGAAATGCTCAAACAATGAAGGCAGATTAACCACGTGCTGTCAGAAGGCAAAGAATCTGAGATTCACAAAGTGATATACAGTGCCTTGCGAAAAATGCCAAGGGGGGTGAATACTTTTGCGTTTTGTTGCCTCACAACCTGGAATTAACATGGATTGTTTGAGGATTTGCATCATTTAATTTACAGAACATGCCCACAACTTTGAAGATGTATATTTGTTTTTTATTGTGAAGCAAACAACAAATAGGACAAAATAACAGAACAAGTAAATGTGTATAACTATTCACCCCCCTAAAGTCAATACTTTGTAGAGCCACCTTTTGCGGCAATCACAGTTCCAAGTCGCTTTGGATAAGTCTATATGAGCTTGCCACATCTTACCACTGCCCATTCCTCCTTGCAAAACTGCTCCAGCTCCTTCAAGTTGGATGGTTTGCACTTGTGAACAGCAATCTTTAAGTCTGGCCACAGATTTCCTATTGGATTGAGGTCTGGGCTGTGACTCGGCCATTCCAACACATTTACATGTTTCCCCTTAAACCCCCCAAGTGTTGCTTTAGCAGTGTGTTTGGGGTCATTGTCCTGCTGGAAGGTGACCCTCCGTCCTAGCCTCAAATCACGCACAGAGTGGTACAGGTTTTGCTCAAGAATATCCCTGTATTTAGCACCATCCATCTTTCCCTCAACTCTGACCAGTTTCCCAGTCCCGGCTGCTGAAAAACATCCCCACAGCATGATGCTGCCACCACCATGTTTCACTGTGGGGATGGTGTTCTTTGGGAGATGTGATGTGTGGGGTTTGCGCCAGACATAGTGTTTTCTTTGATGGCCCGAAAAGTTAAATGTTAGTCTCATCAGACCAGAGCACCTTCCTCCATACATTTTGGGAGTCTCCCACATGCCTTTTCGCAAACTCAAATCGTGTCATTTTGTTTTTTGCTGAAAGTAATGGCTTCCTTCTTGCCACTCTGCCATAAAGCCCAACTCTATGGAGCGTACGGCTTATTGTCGTCCTATGTACAGATACTCCAGTCTCTGCTGTGGATCTCTGCAGCTCCTCCAGGGTTACCTTAGGTCTCTGTGCTGCCTCTCTGATTAATGCCCTCCTTGCCCGGTCCGTGAGTTTTGGTGGGCGACTGTCTCTTGGCAGGTTTGCTGTTGTGCCATGTTCTTTCCATTTTTGGTTCTGATAGATTTGATGGGGCTCCTGGGGATCATCAAATGTTTGGATATTTTTTTTTATAACCTAACCCTGACATGTACTTCTCAACAACATTGTCCCTTACTTGTTTGGAGAGTTCCTTGGTCTTCATGGCAGTGTTTGGTTAGTGGTGCCTCTTGCTTAGGTGTTGCAGCCTCTGGGGCCTTTCAAAGAAGGTGTGTATATGTAATGACAGATCATGTGACACTTAGATTGCACACAGGTGGAAACCATTTCACTAATGATGTGACTTCTGAAGGTAATTGGTTGCACCAGAGCTTTTTATGGGCTTCATAACAAAGGGGGTGAATACATACGCACATGACAATTTTCTGTTTTCTATTTCTAAAAAATAGTTTTATGTATATATTTTTCTCATTTCACTTCACCAACTTAGACTATTGTGTTCTGATCCATCACATAAAATTCAGATTAACTGAGATTGAATTTAAGGCTGTAATGTAACAAAATAGGTAAATCAAAAGGGTAAATAGTTTTGCAAGGCACTGCATTTGCAGTTTTGATGCTGAGTTCTCAGTCGGGTGCCTCCTGCAGACAGTTCCAGCCTCTGCTGAGTATCCATTAATCATAAGACACACGAGGACATGTCTTATCAGCCTGTAAGATGAGATCATTTATTGTCTGCAAGACACCAGAATGAGGTAATGATGATGGTTACATATAATCTGCAGCGCTGCACATGATGTACCCACCATACACCCAATGACAGACGCTCAATCAATGCCAATGTCCATAAGAATAATGTTACAATATAAAGCAGCTTTGCAGCAGTGTCTCTCATGTAGCTGTTGTATGATGTGTAAGAGATGGGACTAACAGCCCTGGCAGCTTGTTTTAATTTACTTGTTTGTTTTTTTTTGCCATTTAAATTAACTCACTTATGAGTAGGGAATGTTTTTGGCAGCCGATATTGTCATTGGGTTCCCTGGTGGTCCAGTGGTTAGATTTTGGTTCTCTCACCTCTGTGACCTGGGTTGAATTCCAGTCAGGGAACCAAGAGGTCACACCACCATGAAGGCAAGCAGATTCGGGCCTTGTCAGTACTTGGTAGTGAGACCACATAGGAACACCAAAAGCTGTATGCCAGTGCAGAAAGAACTGGTAACCCACTCCAGTATCTCTGACAAGTGCGTCAGCATTGTGTGATGGGGTCCATGAGGTCACAGAGAGTTGGACATGACTGAGCAACACAAACAACAATAGTATAGTCATTGATAAATTATTTGTAATACTGAGATCCTGCTACATACGTTTAGATGCGTTGATATTTCGTTCATCCAATCACAGGGAGGCATCAGCTGTGACTTGAAGCTCAATATAGAGAGAAGCTACATGACTATTAGAAAAAAAACTGCTGTATCACAGACGGATAAACTATAAGTTATTTAGTGATTTTAAACATTGTATCAGTTTGCATAAGCATAGTGTGCCCATTAGTTTGGATATTTTAATTTACAGGGATGAATTACAGTTGCTATCTGGAAGGGAAAGGAAATTTTGACTTGCTGTGAGTGTGCAGGTGAGTAGGCAGAAACTAGCTTAATATAGGATGGAGCAAACTTGGGAGCGTGCAACAGTGAGTTGTTATAGTGTAAGTGCAGTTGTAGTGTAAGTTGGGGAGTTTATACAAAAGGGGGAGTTTATTATATATTAAGATATAGAAAAACACATTTTTATATAAATATCTTGCTTTTTTTATTATTGTATATTTAGTAAATTGTAATCATGAGTCAGTCCAGTTGATAATTATTAGCACTAAAGGAGGAAAAAAAGGCTTTACTGAAACATGGTCGGATGATTCTCGTGACTGGACTGTTAATCTGGATGGTTATAACCTAGTTAAGAAAGAAAGGGGAATCGGTAGAAGAGGAGGAGGAGTATGTCTATATGTTAAGCCTTATTTAAAGCCTATAATCAGACAAGATATCTATGGACAAACTAGTGATGATGTAAAGCCCTGTGGGTAGAAATAAATAATGGAGGAACAAATTCCCAAAAATATTGGTAGGAGTATTTAATAAACCCATAAATATAAGTGGCAGCGAGGAAATGCAATTATTGTTACAGATTGGAAATGCAGCTAAGCACGGGCAAGTTCTAATAATGGGAGACTATAATTAGCTGAACTGGAGCAGGTTCTTGAGTATACACAGAGATCGTTATCTGGTCCAGGTAATACAAGAACCTACTAGAAATGAGGCTATCTTGGATTTAGTCATCACAAGTAATATTGATATAGTATCAAATGTTGGAATAGGGCAACCTTTGGCAAACAGTGATCACAACACAGTCTTATTTGAAGTTAAGTTTCAAAACAGTTTTAAGGGTCCAACAGAAACGGTTGAATGGTCTAAGGGCAGCAATACAAAGTATAGACTGGGACAGAGAACTAACTGGTACAAACAGAGACAATAAATGGAAAACATTTAAAGCCTTACTAAATATATGTCAAGATCATGCATCTTGCTACCAGACTGTAGGCAAAAATTATACTCCCATGTTATTGAATTAGTACAGAAAAGGATCACTGGTGCCGAAGGATCTATGACCTCAATGTGCTACTAAGGGACCAGTTGGAACTTCCAGGTTAAGCCATTCAGACTGACCCCCTGAGTGGGAGGTACAGTTATGTTCTTGCATACTGTTAATTGTATAATGTTTACATGTTGTAAAGTGTTTAACCAGACTGTATGTCCTATGTGGTATAAAAATGAGAGTTCTCCTCAATGAAGTTGTTCCCTGAGAGAAGTACAACGCATGAGAGCTGTAGGCCTACATACAGGAGATAGGAGCGGTTCCACTATTGTAGACATTGCGGCCTGATCGTCAGAATTCCTTGCCCGGTAAAGCTAGTTGGATGTCTTGGCAATATGCATACAAATCAGCATACACCATGTGGAACTAAAAGTAAAATAAGTAATTCACAACACATGTAGCTTAACAGTTATTTAAAAATCAAGTAAAGGACTAAAAAATAGGATTTTAAATTGTACAAGAAAAGGAGGGAGACAGGCAGCTTTACCTGTGTACAAGGAATATAATAGGTCTTAGGACACTGTGACAAAGTAGGGATAAACTACCTTCACCACTTGGTAATGTAGAAAGAAATCCAAAAAAGGCCTAAAAAATCAAGGGTACTGAGGGAACTGGGTTCTGTAATAGCTAAACCATTATATCTAATTTTCCAAGACTCCCTCAGGTCTCTACCAGATGACTGGAGAAAAGCAGATGTGATATCTATATTTAAGAAGGGAGCAAGAGCAAATCTGGGGGATTATAGACCAGTGAGCCTCACTTCTGTAGTGGGGAAGCTTTTAGAAGGTTAATAAGGGATAATATAGATGAATATGTCTATGTTAAGGTAATATGTAGGAGCCAACATGGATTTATGAGGGATAGGTCATATCAAACAAACCTGATTAGTTTCTATGAGGAGGTTAGTAGGAACTTGGATCAGGGCAACTCAGTGGATGTAGTATTTTTAGATTTTGCAAAGGCTTTTGATACAGTGCCACATGGGAGACTATTGAGCAAACTAAGGGATAAAGGAATTGCAGTAAATATCTGCTCATGGGTCGAGAGCTGGCTAAAAGAAAGAAAGCAAAGGGTTGTGGTAAATGGAACACACTCAAATTGGACTAATGTAGTAAGTGAGGTTCCTCTGGGCTCAGTATTAGGTCCTCTCCTTTTTAACATATTTTTTAATTACTTAGAAGTAGGATTGTAAAGTATTTTCTCCATTTTTGTTGATGACACAAACTTGTGCAGGGTAATTAAATCGGATAATAATGTACTTTCCCTCCAAAGGGATTTGTATAAATTAGAAAAATGGACAGCTAAATGGCAAATGAGATTCAACACAAATAAACGTAAGTTTTGCATTTGGGAAGGAAAACTAAGCATGGAATTTATAATCTTATTGGAGCAAATGAACTTGTGGACAACTATCTAGTTAACAGTGCTCAACGCCAAGCAGCATCTGCAAAGGCAAGTAAAAAATTAGCATTTATTAAGAATGTATTTTTATATTTACTGTCTTTGCTGGATTTTTCTTTTATGTTGCACCAGGAGGCGGTGCGTTTCTCTTTATTTCTTTCTTTCTTTCCTGCCTTCCTTCCTTCCTTCTTTCCCTCTACCTCCTTCCTCCCTCCTTCCATTTTAACTTTAACAATTAGTTGGATACATTTTTGAATAAAAATGTAATTCAGGGTTATCCGGAATAACTAGAGAGGAGTATTGATCCAAGGAGGAATCCAATTGCCAGTATCTGGGGGCAGGAAGGAATCTTTTCCATTTATGAAACATTTATGAAAGTGACAATTTACATTTGTTTTTTGTTCTTTGCCTTCCTTTAAATCATTTAACAATTACTTCACATAGTACAAGGATCAGAGGAAGTTGAATTTAATGGACTAAAAGTCCTTTTTCATCCTCCGTTAATAGGTAACTATGTAACACATAAGCAATTATTAAATATGTGTTCCCCTTAAATGTCACAAATGCATCTATGTGTCACCTATATATCTATAACGTTCCCCAATGTTCTATCCAGTGGCCATGACCAGGGGATATATATATATATACTAGGAAATTGCCCGTCAAAAATGACGGTATTAAAATTGTAAGGCTGGCAATACTGTTTACCACACAATGTGAGGCTTTTGCTCCTCTGAGCACGGTCGGCGCTCATTGCAAGCCTCTCCCCCGTGTACTTCAACTTTCCTGCTTTGCAATGATCACCTTCGGTGCACATTGCGAGACCCATAATGAGTTCCTTTGGCGCTCATTGCAAGCCTCTCCCACGCGCTGTGCTCATCGCGAGCCCTGCAATGAACGCCTATGTCGCTCATCACGTGGCATGCAATGAGCGCCTTTACTCCCGCCTACTGCAAATTTTGTGCTTGGGAATGCCATGTGTCTCTTTCCTGCATCTCCCCCTGTCCCTGTGTCTTTCTCCTCTGTGTCTCTGGAAATCAGAAATATGGAAGAGAGCAATTCCACTTTGTCAATTGAATATAGAGACATTGCTTGCTGCCTTAAAAAGGATGTTCAAATGATAACAAAAAATGCAGCCTTGCAGCAATTTCAGGATCTCCCTCAGACAAATTTGGGTGTGTCACATGCAGCCAATCATTCTCAAGAGAATAACTGATTTTTTCACTGGCGTCTTGACTAGTCTGTCAAAGAGAATACTTAATACAGTTGCACATGCAGTTTTTTTAACATTTTAGTTCTCATTTATCACTAAAAAAATATTTTTAATGTTTAAAATGTCCTTTAAATGTATGCTAGGCACATAAATGATTCTACAGGACAGGGGTAGGCAATGCTGGTCCAAAGGTGCCAAACACAGGGAAGGATTTCATGATTTCTATATTCCTGTATTGAGCACAGGTGAGTGAATTAGTGACCGAGATCCTGAAATCCTGGCCTGTGTGCAGCACTACCGAGCAGACATTACCTTCCTATGCTCTAAGGGTTTATGAGCATTTGATGTATTTTACACATCTCACTGCCATTTATATAGATACAGCCCCCCATGATACACATACCCTGTGCCCACCACAAGGTTTACAGGCGAGGTCTGGGGCAGC
>CM050176.1:37247447-37379947 GCA_027410445.1 Discoglossus pictus | reverse complement strand
GGGACACAGACAGGAGGGACACAGACAGAGAGAGACAGCAGGGACACAGACAGAGAGAGACAGCAGGGACAGAGACAGAGAGACAGGAGGGACACCGACAGAGAGAGACAGCAGGGACACAGACAGAGAGACAGGAGGGACACAGACAGGAGGGACACAGACAGAGAGAGACAGCAGGGACACAGACAGAGAGAGACAGGAGGGACACAGACAGAGAGAGACAGGAGGGACACAGACAGAGAGAGACAGCAGGGACACCGACAGAGAGAGACAGGAGGGACACCGACAGAGAGAGACAGGAGGGACACCGACAGAGAGAGACAGGAGGGACACAGACAGAGAGAGACAGGAGGGACACAGACAGAGAGAGACAGCAGGGACACAGACAGAGAGAGACAGCAGGGACACAGACAGAGAGAGACAGCAGGGACACAGACAGAGAGACAGGAGGGACACAGACAGGAGGGACACAGACAGAGAGAGACAGCAGGGACACAGACAGAGAGAGACAGGAGGGACACAGACAGAGAGAGACAGGAGGGACACAGACAGAGAGAGACAGGAGGGACACAGACAGAGAGAGACAGGAGGGACACAGACAGAGAGAGACAGAGGGACACAGACAGAGAGAGACAGGAGGGACACAGACAGAGAGAGACAGCAGGGACACAGACAGAGAGAGACAGCAGGGACACAGACAGAGAGAGACAGCAGGGACACAGACAGAGAGAGACAGCAGGGACACAGACAGAGAGAGACAGCAGGGACACAGACAGAGAGAGACAGCAGGGACACAGACAGAGAGAGACAGCAGGGACACAGACAGAGAGAGACAGCAGGGACACAGACAGAGACAGGAGGGACACAGACAGAGGGAGACAGCAGGGACACAGACAGAGAGAGACAGCAGGGACACAGACAGAGAGAGACAGCAGGGACACAGACAGAGAGAGACAGGAGGGACACAGACAGAGAGAGACAAGAGGGACACAGACAGAGAGAGACAGGAGGGACACAGACAGAGACAGGAGGGACACAGACAGAGAGAGACAGCAGGGACACAGACAGAGAGAGACAGCAGGGACACAGACAGAGAGAGACAGGAGGGACACAGACAGAGAGAGACAGGAGGGACACAGACAGAGAGAGACAGGAGGGACACAGACAGAGAGAGACAGGAGGGACACAGACAGAGAGAGACAGGAGGGACACAGACAGAGAGAGACAGGAGGGACACAGACAGAGAGAGACAGGAGGGACACAGACAGAGAGAGACAGGAGGGACACAGACAGAGAGAGACAGGAGGGACACAGACAGAGAGAGACAGGAGGGACACAGACAGAGAGAGACAGGAGGGACACAGACAGAGAGAGACAGGAGGGACACAGACAGAGAGAGACAGGAGGGACACAGAGAGAGAGACAGGAGGGACACAGAGAGAGAAAGAGACAGGAGGGACACAGAGAGAGAAAGAGACAGGAGGGACACAGAGAGAGAAAGAGACAGGAGGGACACAGAGAGAGACAGGAGGGACACAGAGAGAGACAAGTGTATGGTGAACCCCTGACCTCACGTTCTTTGGGCCTCATTCAAATGCGATTTAGCCAATTGAATAGAGCTCTATATAAGCACACAGCATATATTTTTACAGAAGTGTTTAGTTAGTGAAGACCTTGCTTTTGGATAGAAGTTCAGTAACTAAAAACTTCAGTAAAAAAAATATGCTGTGTGCTTCTATAGAGCCCTATTCAATTGGCTGCATCACAATTGAATGAGGCCCGTTGTCAGTATCACATATAAAGTTGTGAGCATGCGAGTTGTTGCTAACGCTTGCGGGCTCGCGTAGCGAGCCCGCGGCCCTCGCAAAGCGAGGGCACTGGACGACAGCCTCAGTTGCTGGCATGGAGCGCCGAAGGCGCTCCATGCCAGCAACTGCGACCCTCGCAAACTTCACGTCGCAACGCAAATAACACGACACACACATTACGACACTCACAAACAACATACCACACACGTTCACACACATTACGGCCTCGCAACACTCGGACGCAACTCGCGAACATTACAAAATTAAAAACACACTACATACACACAGCACATACATAAAAATCTTACCTACAGCAAGAGGAAGCACCTAGGACCTCAAAAATACAACTTACACCTTCATTTCAATCAAAATAAAAGAGTTTGGACAATAAAAAATTTGCTAAGCGAGAGAAAAAATGGCCGCCGAACAAAACTAAAACCAGGCTACACACGCAAACACCACACGAGACACGTTACCATACATTACGACCTCGCAAACATCGGACGCAACACGCCGACATACAAACATTTCAAACACAATAAATACACACAACACACACATAAAAAGCTTACCTACAGAAAGAGGAACCATCCAGCACCTCAAAAAAACAAGTTACACCTTCATTTAAATAAAAATAAAACACTTTACACACTAATGAAATCGCTAAGTGACAGAAAAAATGGCCGACGAAAAAAACGAAAACGAGGCTACAGCACTCTCAACACGTAAAACACCACACCACACTCGCAAAACACCACACGAAACTCGGAAAACACTACGAGGCACCAACGGATAATCCGCAAAGACGCATAACACAGATAACCCGCCATTTTACGCCAATGCGGAAGTACACCACTACGCTAACGGTTTCGTCTCGCGCACGCACACTATTACACTGCACACATTCAGCACGCTTACACAGCAGCTCCACACCCCTAATGCTGCAGCAACATCAAAACAGATTGTCAGCTCTTCAACACAATGCTTCAAAATAGGTAAAGTATATTCATTTATTCATCTATTATATATTTTAGTATTACACACCAAACAGCATTAGCTACCTTACAATTTGATTGCCGTCATTTTTTGACGGGCAATTCGCTAGTATATATATATATATATATATAATGTGTGTGTATTAATTCTATGGGATCTGGGGTGAATCAATTTAGAACATAAACCTCAAAAAGTCACATATACCTCAGTTATTTATATGTGCAATGAAAGCATTGTCTAACTCCCAGTGGCTGGGGCACTATAGCTGTGTCAGGGCCAGATCACATTGCTCTGGATATACTTCCAGCACAGTGATCCAGCCCCAGGCTCACACCAGCACAGGCTGGGTCCTGGCTCACCCTGCTGCACATGCTCATTTGGAGCTGAGTGGGGAGGGCTGGAGCACTGGATGAAGGGGCAGGCTCCAGTGGGTGTCATGTGGCAGCTCTCTTGGTATAAAGGGGATCTCCAGATGGGAGTTGCAGAGGGAACTGGAGAGTGTCTGGGAGCTCACACAGCAGCTGGAGGAGGGGCCAGTGTGGGACCTCAGGGGGGCAGCCTGGAATTGGGGGAGCAATACATGAGAGAGCTTTGGGTAAGTGCTACATAAAGAAATATATTGTAGTAGAGACCCTCCCAGTGTCATGTATAGCAGTAATGAGTCTGCAGGACTGACTTTCCATACCCAGCCACAGATAATACCCACACCCTGGCACTGCCACATGTACTGGATAGGCTGCAAGTACAGGGTGGGTTTGTTGCTAGTTATCTACCTGTTCTCACCAGTCCTGGTTTATCTTAGTGTAAGTACACAGTAAGTACAGGGGTCCTGGGCACTATAGGGGGGGCTGGGGCTACAATGCAATATCTGTACAGTACCGTATCACTTTATATCTACAGCACAAACAATACACACAATATTTACCAGATTGTAACAGAGGAATTGATACTGTAACAAGTCACTGAAACAAACACAATGCAGTAAACAATAATATTATAAGGAAGCAGTGCCCAGGGCTGGCATGTGCCCACATACCCACAGATACTGGTAACTGCAAACATGTACTGAACATATATATATATATATATATATATATATATATATATATATATATATATATATACTGCTTTATAATGTATCTGGGTGCCCCATAATTATTATTCCCAATGTGACTGTCCCATATAGTGCTAGCTCTACAGTGTCCCATATTACAGAATTATTTTATGAAGGACTAGACTTGATTTAAAGATAAGTATTTAGGAAATTAAAATAACTTGTGATTTATCTCCTATTCTATGTGATGTTACTGTATTTATTTCCTATGCATCTGTCACGATAGGTAGGAGACTCTGTCACAATAGGAATGAGACTCGGCTTCAGCTTCCAGTAACAGCTGGAACAGATAACTGAACTTGAACTTCATTTATCTTAAGCATAAATTAGAGCTCAGTTTAGTGCCCACTCCTGTCCTGGAGTCTGAGTAAAACAGATGGACATGTGCCAGGGTGCCAATGTGCCAGTGTACCAAAGTGTCAGGGTGCCAAAGTGCCAGGGCGCCAAGGTGTCAATGTACCAGGGTGCCAATGTGCCAGTGTACCAAAGTGTCAGGGTGCCAAAGTGCCAGGGCGCCAAGGTGTCAATGTACCAGGGTGCCAAGGTGCCAGTGTACCAAAGTGCCAGGGTGTCAATGTGCCAATGTTCCAGGGTGCCAAGGTGTCAATGTACCAAGGTGCCAGTGTACCAAAGTGCCAGGGTGTCAATGTTCCAGGGTGCCAAGGTGCCAGTGTACCAAAGTGCCAGGGCGCCAAGGTGTCAATGTGCCAGTGTAGCAATGTGCCAGTGCATTGTGTGACATGGCAGCATGACTGGGTGACAGATCACATAATATCCCAGAAAGCAGTAATAATCCAGCCTGTCTGTACTAGCCCTGGACTAGGAGGCAGACACCTTTCTGGCCGCACAGTTATGTCAGTAATTCTAAGAATGTGACTGGTGCTTCAGACAGAGATGCAGAGATAAGATAAGCCAGTAATAGAATACCTTGTCCACAGAGCTTACAATCTAAAGCTAAGGGTTTCATATACTGGAGATTAAATTACTGTGTTTGAATTTTAAACATGGATTAATAGACAAGGCACTGCCCATAAGACTATAATATAAATAGCCATAAGTGGGCTGCTAGCACTATGAGTCAAGAAAACACTATTAATACTGCACTCTGATTTAAGTATTATTATTGTTGTGCTTCTTAACATTTATCTTTAAAGGGACATGGAACACAAATCTTTCTTTTTTTTATTTTTTTTCATGCGTTAAAACAGCCGCTTTAAACATAGCCAAAGTTGTTTTTCATGATAAAATATATTGTCAGATAAGTATGCCTCGGGCATCTATTACTGCTAAGGGCAAGCCCCCAGATAAGCTAATAAGCATTGTTAGATCTGTATGAGTTGGTAGTTTTAGCCAATGACATAACATACAGCTGTATACGAGGTACAGTCTGGAAATGTTACAATAAAATATTTATTTATTTACAGTCCTTTTTACTGCCTGAAGGTTTGATCAAAAAATATTTTATCTGTATATAAAAGTGCAAATAGCAATTCACCGGAAGCATATACTGACATATAGGGGGGCTTAATAAGAACAATGCAGCTTTGCCCATTGTCCTTATTTGTTCTTTAAACTAGCACAATAACAATATGTGACTGCTGTGTCTCTTTAAACAATTACGGACCCTCCTAACCTTTAGGGTCTGGATTTAATCTCATTTTCCTGCTCCCAGCATTATTTGTAATGACTTCCTGTTTGCTCCGCCCCCTCTCCAGATACTCGCTGTACTTTGCTCCATTGCTCTGCCAGACCAGTGATTTTTCTCAGGGCCCGGCCCTCCCTCCTATCCCTGATATCCTGGCCTGGGAATGTGCTGCGGTTTCCTGAGTGCGCAGCCTCTCGGGGGTCTAGCTGCACATGTTGTTATTACTGCGGTCGCCAACTCACCAGATCTTCAGAGTAGGATTCTCCACTTCCCCAGCTAAGAGCCTCAGAAGTGCATGTATATAAGGAACTAATAACCCCCACAAATCCAGTCCTTAGGGGGGGGGGGGGGCGGGGCAGATGATGATTTTCCGAGGCACTTTTTATATATTTTCAGCACTTTATAACATTAATACATAAGCTGCCTGGGATTTGGAGGATTGTGATTTAATTTACCCCTCCCCATTACCCCAGCTATATCCTGCATAAATGTCTTACCTTGTTGTCACTGTATGGGAGGATTGTATGGAAATACATAGAGATCCCGGCTCACGGTCCATCACCTGATTTACTAAGCCTGCCTCACGGCCCGTCACCTGATTTACTAAGCCTTCCTCACGGCCGTCACCTGATTTACTAAGCCTGCATCACGGCCCGTCACCTGACTTACTAAGCCTGCCTCACGGCTCGTCACCTCATTTACTAAGCGGCCTTATGGCCCATCACCTCATTTACTGAGCCTGCCTCACGGCCCTTCACCTCATTTACTAAGCCTGCCTCACGGCCCTTCACCTCATTTACTAAGCCTGCCTCACGGTCCGTCACCTGACTTACTAAGCCTGCCTCACGGTCCGTCACCTGACTTACTAAGCCTGCCTCACGGTCCGTCACCTGACTTACTAAGCCTGCCTCACGGTCCGTCACCTGACTTACTAAGCCTGCCTCACGGTCCGTCACCTGACTTACTAAGCCTGCCTCACGGCCCGTCACCTCATTTACTAAGCCTGGCTCACGGCCCGTCACCTCATTTACTAAGCCTGGCTCACGGCCCGTCACCTCATTTACTAAGCCTGCCTCATGGCCCGTCACCTCATTTACTAAGCCTGCCTCATGGCCCGTCACCTCATTTACTAAGCCTGCCTCACGGCCCGTCACCTCATTTACTAAGCCTGCCTCACGGCCCGTCACCTCATTTACTAAGCCTGCCTCACGGCCCGTCACCTCATTTACTAAGCCTGCCTCACGGCCCGTCACCTCATTTACTAAGCCTGGCTCACGGCCCGTCACCTCATTTACTAAGCCTGGCTCACGGCCCGTCACCTCATTTACTAAGCCTGGCTCACGGCCCGTCACCTCATTTACTAAGCCTGGCTCACGGCCCGTCACCTCATTTACTAAGCCTGCCTCACGGCCCGTCACCTCATTTACTAAGCCTGCCTCACGGCCCGTCACCTCATTTACCTAAGCCTGCCTCACGGCCCGTCACCTCATTTACCTAAGCCTGCCTCACGGCCCGTCACCTCATTTACTAAGCCTGCCTCACGGCCCGTCACCTCATTTACTAAGCCTGCCTCACGGCCCGTCACCTCATTTACTAAGCCTGCCTCACGGCCCGTCACCTCATTTACTAAGCCTGCCTCACGGCCCGTCACCTCATTTACTAAGCCTGGCTCACGGCCCGTCACCTCATTTACTAAGCCTGGCTCACGGCCCGTCACCTCATTTACTAAGCCTGCCTCACGGCCCTTCACCTGACTTACTAAGCCTGCCTCACGGCCCTTCACCTGACTTACTAAGCCTGCCTCACGGCCCTTCACCTGACTTACTAAGCCTGCCTCACGGCCCTTCACCTGACTTACTAAGCCTGCCTCACGGTCCGTCACCTGATTTACTAAGCCTGCATCATGGCCCATTACCTGATTTACTAAGCCCTGGTTTGTAATAACAGGAGGACATAGATATATGGGAGGATGGAATGGAAAATACATATAGATTCCGCATTACGGCCCATCACCTGATTTACTAAACCCTGTTTTGTAATAGGACAGCAACCAATTGCAACCTGGGCATTTTATGGGTGTGTTATCGGTCAATTTCCTGAGTGTGAGATTTACTAAGATAAATCTGTGCTCTCAACCACCAGCAAAAGCCCTGATGATCTGAAATCCCCACCACTTTCTTCCAAGTGATCGTTGTTTCCTGGGATGACCAACGCCCCCCCCCAAGTACTTATTGTAGCACATGCTCAGTATGTTAGTAGTACATGGCAGCACATGGTGGAACCCATTACTTTGGGAGTCTCTTATGTGATGGTTCTGTGTGAGTTATCCTGAGATACATTGTTGCTCATCGCAGCTTCTCTTAGTAATTCTGGCCCAAGGATGCTGATAAGTAGTGAAAAGTCATCTGTAATCTTAAATATTACCAATAAGAGATAAGTGCCAGTGCAGTAATATGGAAGAAACACTACTCCAAGCCAATGAAACTTAAAGGAAAGTGCAAAAGTGCAATGCAGAAACCTGGATATTAAAAAGCAGCATTTTGATTTGCACCCATAAAAGATACTAAGCGTTATTATTTGGTGAATTTCATTGTTTCCTTAAGATGGTCTTGTTATAGTTGTCAATCAGGCCCTACAGATATTGAGGGTGGAACCCAGAAAAGAGAACTGTTTAAATAATACGCACATTTTGCAAGATAAAATATATTAAATCTGTTATGAATTGTCTGGACTCTCCTGAGTTTGTCTCCACCCCAAGAGTTGACGTCAGTTTGTGTGTGTTCAAGATAAGCTGATCTATTATTAGGCACCGGGTAATATATCTGCCCACAGGATTGCGCCAGTTTGTAGCTCAGTCCTGATACAAGTTATATTTATATATTTATACTGCGCGAACGTACCTCCTACAGGCCCGGAAAAGGAAAAGCGCAGGAAATGTGGATTTTATTTATTTTATCTTATAAAAATATATGCCATTATTTAAAGGGAAATTATTGTAAACTGTATAGGACTACAAAAAGAACAGGTTTTAAACTCTTACTGTCTATTCATTAGAAGAGCATACTGTAAATATAGGAATATAGTGGTGTATTTATAACACTGTAATGTACGCCATTCAAATCAATGCAGAGCCAGATGGAAATGTAGTGTTAGATGCTGGATCTCCCAGCCGGTCCCCACGATCCCTGGATGGAGACTAATGATACCCAGAGCTTCTGATCCAGAGTCCAGCAGAGGAAATTAAAAAAAGTCATAATTAATCAGTTTCTATACGTGCACTAATAGGGCCTTTATTATGCATAACTCACAATATTTTAATTAGCCCAAATTAGGTATTGTCACCTGCATTTGATACAATGTGTAACTAAGTTTTAGTGATACACATGATACAGTAGAATCCCCGTTATCCGGCACCCTACTAACCGGGACTCTCAAGCAACCGGCATCAATTCCCGACATTTTAAAAACTCCCGCTAAACCGCCATAACCGGCACTACCCGGAGTTCGAGACTGCAAAAAAAAAAAAATGCTAACCTTTTTCCTAATTTTTATTTTGGGCCCTAAATGGCCTGGTTAAGGTGCTAATGCCTTTTTCGTCTTTTGTTGCCTCACAACCTGGAATTAACATGGATTGTTTGATGATTTGCATCATTTAATTTACAGAACATGCCCACAACTTGAAGATGTTTTTTTTTTATTGTGAAGCAAACAAATAGGACAAAATACCAGAAGAAGTCAATGTGCATAACTTTTCACCCTCCTAAAGTCAATACTTTGTAGAGCCACCGTCTGCGGCAATCACAGCCCCAAGTCCCTTTGGATAAGTCTCTATGAGCTCGCCACATCTTACCACTGGGATTTTTGCCCATTCCTCCTTGCAAGACTGCTCCAGCTCCTTCAAGTTGGATGGTTTGTGCTTGTGAACATCAATCTTTAAGTCTGACCACAGATTTTCTATTGGATTGAGGTCTCGGCTGTGACTCGGCCATTCCAACACATTTCCATCTTTCCCCTTAAACCCCCCAAGTGTTGCTTTAGCAGTGTGTTTGGGGTCATTGTCCTGCTGGAAGGTGAACCTCCGTCCTACCCTCAGATCACACACAGAGTGGTACAGGTTTTGCTCAAGAATATTCCTGTATTTAGCACCATCCATCTTTCCCTCAACTCTGACCAGTTTCCCAGTCCCGGCTGCTGAAAAACATCCCCACAGCATGATGCTGCCACCACCATGTTTCACTGTGGGGATGGTGCTCTTTGGGTGATGTGATGTGTTGGGTTTGTACCAGACATAGCGTTTTCTTTGATAGTCGAATAGTTCAATTTTTGTCTCATCAGACCAGAGCATCTTCCTCCATACAGTTTGGGAGTCTCCCACATGCCTTTTCGCAAACTCAAAACGTGCCATTTTGTTTTTTGCTGAAAGTAATGGCTTTCTTCTGGCCATAAAGCCCAACTCTATGGAGCATACGGCTTATTGTCGTCCTATGTACAGATACTCCAGTCTCTGCTGTGGAACTCTGCAGCTCCTCCCGGGTTACCTTAGGTCTCTGTGCTGTCTCTCTGATTAATGCCCTGCTTGCCCGGTCCATGAGTTTTGGTGGGCAGCCATCTCTTGGCAGGTTTGCTGTTGTGCCATGTTCTTTCCATTTGGTTATGATAGATTTGATGGTGCTCCTGGGGATCATCAAAGATTTGGATATTTTTTTTTATAACCTAACCCTGACTTGTATTTCTCAACAACATTGTCTCTTACTTGTTTGGAGAGTTCCTTGGTCTTCATGGCAGTGTTTTGTTAGTGGTGCCTCTTGCTTAGGTGTTGCAGCCTCTGGGGCCTTTCAAAAAAGGTGTGTCTATGTAATGACAGATCATGTGACACTTAGATTGCACACAGGTGGACATCATTTCACTAATTATGTGACTTCTGAAGGTAATTGGTTGCACCAGAGCTTTTTATGGGCTTCATAACAAAGGGGGTAAATACATACGCACATGCCCATTTTCTGTTTTCTATTTCTAAAAAATAGATTTATGTATATATTTTTTTCTAATTTCACGTCACCAACTTAGACTTATGTGTTCTGATCCATCACATAAAATTCAGATTAACAAGACATTGACCTTAAGGTTGTAATGTAACAAAATAGGTAAAAAGTCAAGAGGGGTGAATAATTTTACAAGGCACTGTATCTAGAGAGAGGGGTAGAATTGCCTGGTATTTCGGGTCTGGATCACTCTTTGGAGTGTTAATAGACTGATATACTACAGGATATTTCTTCTTCCATGTGAAGGGCACAAGTGACCAAAAAGAGACTGCACCTCCAAATCAATAACAATGCTCTCTTCGTGTTTGGGGCTCTCTTCGTGTTTGGGGCTCTCTTCGTGTTTGGGGCTCTCTTCGTGTTTGGGGCTCTCTTCGTTTTTGGGGCTCTCTTCGTTTTTGGGGCTCTCTTCGTTTTTGGGGCTCTCTTCGTGTTTGGCGCTCTCTTCGTGTTTGGCGCTCTCTTCGTGTTTGGCGCTTTCTTCGTGTTTGGCGCTTTCTTCGTGTTTGGGGCTCTCTTTGTGTTTGGGGCTCTCTTTGTGTTTGGGGCTCTCTTTGTGTTTGGGGCTCTCTTTGTGTTTGGGGCTCTCTTTGTGTTTGGGGCTCTCTTTGTGTTTGGGGCTCTCTTTGTGTTTGGGGCTCTCTTTGTGTTTGGGGCTCTCTTTGTGTTTGGGGCTCTCTTTGTGTTTGGGGCTCTCTTTGTGTTTGGGGCTCTCTTTGTGTTTGGGGCTCTCTTTGTGTTTGGGGCTCTCTTCGTGTTTGGGGCTCTCTTTGTGTTTGGGGCTCTCCTCCTTTGTGGGGCTTTCCTTGGAAACAGGACATTGGAGGGTTAATGTTGGAAGGGAGAGACCGCTGGGAGAGAGGCTTGGTTGCTGGTGCAACTTGACTTGTTTTTCCACCTTAATGCTCTTGCCATTCCTTATAAACGCTAGTTGCACCCCTTCATTTCCAGGACAGATAAGCAGACTCTCCAGCTACCAGTTTTACATGGCGGTGACCAGTTGCTGAGTGGCCAGTTGGTGTCCTTGTTTTAGCCAGACGGGCTGATTTATTCCAGTATTGTCCTGCAGTACCATGAGTCAGAACAGGGCGAGATCCTGAACATGCGTCCAACACAAGTTTATCACAAACATCAGATGACTTCAGGCTGCCTGGGACCGGATTCATTGCCGGCTCTTGTTTTGTTGGGAGTCAGACGTGAACTTTCCTGTAACAAATACGTTTTAGGGCTTATTCCATATATTTTATTATGTTATCATTTTTTTTTCAAACTACATATCTATCAAATCTCATATTAGCCCAAGACGATATTTCACTCACAGATTTATCTCAAAGTTATTTAAAATAACAGGTTTTAAATATTAATAAATTTTTTGGACATAAAAAGCTTGATCTACAATGTTACAAAACTGAGCTTTTAACGTTCTGCAGACTGTATTTGCAACAATATTAAATCTCCTTATTGAAGCTTGAAAGCTCCCACAATGCACTTTTCTAAAAAAAACATTTATGTCTTTAAAGTTCTATTAAGAAGATGATTTCATTTGGATTATTAAACCTATCACTGGCCACCTCCAACTTGTTTTTTGTTGTTTCCTCTTGTGACAAGTTCCCAGCCTCCTCTGGGGTTGTGACCGTGTTTTAGGCACTTTGATGGAGGACACAATACAAGAGGTTGTACATACTTTTATAGTTTTACCAAAATGTAGCGAGTGATACAAACAAAACAAATAAAATAACAGGCCCAGCTTCTACTGAAGCACTACTATAACTGATCAACAGTTTCTTCACTAACTAGCTCCAGCTAAATATGGGTGGAGCAAAACACAGTCGAATAGCTTGTAAAATTCGTAAAGTTTATCGTAGTTTGTAAAATTCTTATGTAGGGTGCCATGTTTCACAGCTGGGATCTAAAGTCACACTCACCAGGGATGAGCTTCTTGCTATCAGTGACACAATGTGACATTGCTTGCACCAGAGCAGTATGAGACACTGGTAGCGAAAAGCTCCTCACTCAGATCACAGTTGTGAAACATGGCACCCCGCATGAAAGACAATAGGATGAAGTTCTAGAAAGTATTTGTTACTCTGATGGCTTCTTATGAGTACGGTAAGTGAAGTGTAAAATTTCTATGACAATTACATTAAATGACTTAAATTAGCAATGGAAGCATGAATATAAAACGGTCTTTGCCTAAACCGTTCCTTTAATGTTCTAGAAATAACCTATATATTGGGTGACCGGTTCCTTTATGTCAGGTTAAACTTCATGAATAATAACTTTCAGATCCCACGTAAATGCTGAAGGTTTCCCTAAAGATCTCTTGGCCTTTAAGTTCCCAGGCTCAGTTCCTATTTGGGATGTGAGTTACAGCCAAGACTAATAGCTGAAGTCCAGGTTATCTCCAGAAAATGTCTGACTTTGTGAGACCGTCTGCTAAATTTCTGTTGAATTAATATTTTTTTTTCATTCAGTAATAGTCTTTGTTTGGTTCCACTTCTACAGAAATATATTTAGTTTTTCCATTAAATCTCACTGTTATTGACACTTTTGTTGGCATTATTTACAATATTTAGTTGGACATACAGAAAATATGGCTGCCGTTTATTGCCACAGAATTTTTCTTTTAACCTGTATCATTACCATAAATGCAAATGACAGTATTCAGTAATAAGGAAATACATGTGGAGGTTATTGGACTTTATGCAGAGGTCAAGTCACAGATCGGTTTCTATAATGTTCCTTTCACACCTTCTGACTAATGAGCATTACCTTATATGTGAGTGTAACCCCCTCCTCGCTATCCTGCATGGTGCCATGATGGAACCACGACCTGTACAGTAGATAATGGTTTGTATTTCATTTATGTAATTAATTTAATCAATAAAATTAAAGAGATATGTGTCAGAGGGCAGACCCATACAGGTTCTATGACATGTTGTTTTAATGCTAAGTCTTAATTACTATCATTAAATAATACTCTACTTTTTGGTAACCTAATACTCTTTGTGTTCTAGGTTGCTCCTTAAAGATGGTGGATCACCTCGCTGAAACCGAGATCAATGCAAGCAGGATTGCTGCTGTTGAAAACTGCTTTGGTGCCTCAGGTCAACCGTTGGCTGTGCCAGGAAGAGTTCTGGTGGGCGAGGGAATCCTAACTAAAGAATGCCGAAAAAAGCCCAAGCCCAGGATTTTCTTTCTGTTCAATGACATTCTGGTGTACGGCAGCATTGTGATAAACAAGCTCCGGTATAACCGCCAACATATCATCCCACTGGAGGACGTGACCATCGAGGTGCTCAAAGATACTCTGGACATGAAGAACCGATGGATGCTCAAGACGTCCCAGAAATCTTTTGTACTTTCTGCAGCTTCCTTCACGGAAAGGAGGGAATGGATTGGGCACATCAAGGAATGTGTCCAACAGCTTCTGGAGAAGACCGGGAGGCAGCCATCGACGGAGCATGCGGCCCCTTGGATACCGGACAAGGCCACCGACATCTGTATGAGATGTACACAGACTAAGTTCACAACAATAACACGCAAACATCACTGCCGTAATTGCGGCTTTGTCGTGTGTCATGAATGCTCCAAACAGAGGTTCCTCTTACCAATGTTGGGGCCCAAGCCCCTGAGGGTCTGCGCTCTCTGCTATAAGAAACTCATATCTGCAAAAGCCGCCCAAGCAGAAGAAGAGAAAATGCGTCAGAGACAGTTCCAGGAGGCGATGCCGGAGTATGACCCGTCCAGTGAAGAAGACAGTGACAGTGAGGAGAATGAGAAGGCCGGCCAATGGCCCTCAAATGAAGACTTTTATTCCTCATCTTGGTCTGCATTTCATAGATGATTTTGTGTATTAGTGTTGTATTTTGTGTTGTATGTTTTCTAACACATTCAGCAGACAATGGCCCCTATTCAATTGTAAGCCCGCAGATTAGGCTTGAAATTTGCTACAATTACAGAGCAATTCAATTGAACAAGCCCGAAGTTACCTGTCCGAAAGCCTTAACCGTAACTACCGATTTTAGAAACCGCCAATAGAAAATGAGACCGTCATCATGACGTCAGTAAAACATGGAGGTTAAATGTCAATCAATTAGCGTTGAGAGGTCCGATTTGCGATCAGACTCGCAATGTACAAAATAATAAAAATAAATGGCAATACTGTCCTAGTCCATGTGGGTGGCCTGATATGTATTAACTCCTTGATTCCCGAGATTGATATAACACGGAAATGACACATACATTTTTTTTTTTTTTTTATTGCAGATTTGTGAGGCTGAGACTGTTGTGCAAATAATTCCAATGTCTTTCATCACTTTCCCCATATTTTAACTGCAGTATTGATTTTTTTTTATTTGCATTTACAGTGCTACGATCAGGTGTTTAACCCCTTCCAAGTCCCATCTGGTACTCGTAGGATTTACTTCTACATTTGCCATTTACAGGTGTGAGAACATTTGCGGGCTTGAGTAATTGTAGCAATTGAATAGCGATTTGCGTATGTAACATTTACGGGCTTGAAAGATCAAAGGCTTAGCTGGGTCGGAGTTATGATTTTGACAACTACAGGGATTTTCTGCCTGGTTTGCGGCTAGAGTAAAGACGCCAATTGAATAGTAACTTAGTTTATGGGCTCCAATACCTTACAATTGCTCAATTGAATAGGGGCCATTGTTTGTGTCATTAGGGAAGAAGAACTACACTATCAGTATATATTTATTCCATATTGAAAGAACTGGGTATTGCACATTGTCTATTAATACATTGAACATCACAATAGCCAGAGGACCACTGGAATGTCCTAGTAGGAGAAGCTATTTGTTTTCATTAATAAAGTTCATATTCACTGATTTTATAAAAGCAATATTCAACATTATTCTAATACTTGAAAGTAATTTTTGGCCATAGACCTATATAACACAGCAGGTCTCCAGCCAATGAAGGGCATTGTGTTGATACAATCTTGCCCTCGACAATTTGGCACTGCCCGACAGTTTACTATTGAATAGTTTTTAATTACGGAATATGAATTCTGTTAATGATTATGAATATCTAATTTAAATATCTGGTTTCTGCCATTAGAGCATAACGGCGGTCATTTAATGTCATGTTCTCTAGTCCACAAAACACGTGACCTGCAGTTTAGTAGTTATGGCCCCACCATTAACAAACTGGTCTGATTTTGTGCAACCAATCAGGATCAGTACAGAGGTATTGGTGAGACTGGCTGTTGTGAAGCCAAATTGTACAAAGGAAGGAGAGAGGCTGGAATAGATGCTACAGACCAATGGGGTAGATTCACTAAACTTCATGTAGTTGGTGGTGGCCATCTTTATTCCCATGTGAAGCTTAGTTAATCTGGAGCAGTATCTCAGCTTTAGGATAACTAGTACATTTTTAACCTCTTATTTCATCATGCCAATGGTTATATCTTATCAATTCCAGTGATAAAATATTGCACGTGTTGTGCCTTTAAATCCTCAGAAGTCCCATATTTACAACGAGCTGTCTTAAAGACCCTGAGATGAGATTGCGGCCCAGACTATCCCCCTTACCTTGGAAGTCATGACCTTATAGACAGATAAGATCTTAATTACAGAGGCCAGAGCTCCTTGTGACATTATATAATAATCACTCAATTAAAGCTTGTTTTATTTACTTTAACTATTTAAAAAAAGCAAATAATAAATATGGGGCTCCGGATCCCCTTTAAACCAAGCTGCCCCCCCCCCCCCCCCAATAGATTTATATTGATTTATAATCCGGTATTTTGTTGTTAACACTTTATATCCAACAGTTGTATTTATTGAATAGAAGCGTCACTGCCAGTTCAGTATAAATACCAGTAACATGTAGGAGACGGGGGGGTCGGTTATTATTCAAAGGGTTAATGTGACATGTTATCTTGTCTATGTATCCTACAAATGTGCTTATGAAATATCACTGGGCCAGATTCACTAAGGAGGAATGGAAAGAGGCCATGGCAGCTGTTGAATACACAGACCCTCACTTGTCATCAGCCTTGCAGAAGCAAAGTGAATCTGGCCCTTTAATACCCTGGCTGGCTTTGACCCTTTCAGTTTATATTATTATGTACATTTCATATCACTCGGCTTGAAGCTGACACTCTAATCTTTAGTATTTAATCACATTTATTCAGTCTTTTCTTTCAGTCAAAACCACTAAAATAAGTACTGTATACCGCAATATATCAATAGTGATAATTATCTTGTGCTATATATGAAAAGTTATCTGCGATTTTGTGCAAATAATCCACCCTGGCCATCACTGCCCTTTGCAGCCCACCACTGCCATGCCTAGTAAATATCCACCATGATCTCTATTCAGTATTGATGAGAGCTCAGCAGATTATTGCACTAGTTCCCAGTATTTTAGGTAGAAGTTCATCTCTTAATCACACATTTCTGTCTCTATTATGATTCCCTGATATATTTCTAGCATCGGATATTATGTTACCAATATGTTGTGATTTTAAAGATTTCTCTTAAAGGGCCAACGCAGTGTCTATCTTGTATTTAAAGGGCCATGGTGGTTTTGAAAAGTATCTCATGTGTATCCCTTGATTTACTAATCAGTATTTCCTATGGGTGAAAGCTCAGACCCCGGCCCCTACCCCATCTCAGGTAAATTGATGCTTTGTGAATTTTTCCTTTCTTTAAATAGTACAAAAAAAGTATTTTTTTTATCAAATATGAGCCCAATAGTGCAGAGAAATTACATTAAATTGAGAGACGACGGGATTGTTTTCTGCTTCTCTGTCCTGACACAAGTTACAGGAAACAAAGGGACAGTGAGCCTTATGAATGTCTAGATCACAACGCATTGTGCTTATATCCGCTAAATGATCAAATATGATCAGATAAGAAAATACAATGAAATAAGCTGTCCATGAGACTTTCATTTCAACTGACTTGTAAGAACAAACTTGTGTTTTTTTTTTTTTATCTCTTTCTGAGTTTCCTTATTGGTCATTTTTTTAAGTGAATACCATTTATTTTCCATGCAAAACAAATTGTGCCTGTGTATAAGACATGTTAATTGTATTATAGTACATTTGGAGTGCAGTGGCCCTTTAAGTTCTCTCATAATAAAAGCCCTATGCGTCTCTGCCCTTACACGATGTGAATTACATAGAAGAATCCGTTACTCGAGGGCCACTGCAGGGTGTAATCTAGTCTGCCAGGTACCACCGAGCTAAACTGCCTCAAACGTGACTTTATAAAGACATGACGTTGTTTAGTAGATCTCCCCCTTTGTATTCCGAGCTGTATTTGTTCTGTTCTTTTATTTATTTTTTTCTAACATATTATTGAACTTAATAAAATAACTTTGTAACCATTTCCTTGTGATCTAGTGATTAATAAATCCAGTGGGATAAAGCCGCCATATAATCCCAAATCTGTAAGTTTTACATACTACAAACTATCTGCTCTTGGGAATGAGTGATATATAGTGTAGAAAACTTACACTAAAGTGTCTTTATTGTGATATAAGTTATAGGATTTGGTGCTTTCACTGCTGTGACCTGGGTTCAGTTCCAGCCAGGGAAGAGTTCACACCACCCTGAAGCCATGCAGGCTTGGGCATGGTCAGTACTTGGATGGGAGACCACCTAGGAATACTAGGAGCTGTATGTTGTGGCCCAATGGAGAAGGAACTGGCAAACCATTCCAGTATCTCTGTAATGAAAGCAAAGCGATAAAGATGTCCTGGTGTGTTACAGTCCATGCGGTCACGGAGAGTCAGTAACAACTGAATGACGCAAAAAACATACATTGACAAGGTCATGGAATAAATACAAATATATATATACTGCTGCTTGTTGCCCAAACAATTCTCATATCCTTATTCTAACTCTCACACTTTATTATAAACACCCCCTGCGGCTCCGAGCCACCTCCATGCACATCCTGGGTCGTATTTATAGAAAGGTAAACAAAGCTCTGGCGCCGAGTAGTTAAACCTGTCACAGGTAAATATCCCAAAGGTGATCACAACATACGGACTGGTGCCTTTACTCCTAAAAAATAGAAAACAGATTAAAGTCCCCAAGAATACACTTCTACCAACAAAAAAACGGTACTCAATGTCACTACACAAGATAAAATATAACTTTTATTCGTCTCCTTAAAATACTGGCCTATGTTAAAATAATAAATGGTCGTTCTGAACTTTTTGAGACAAAGATTTATATTATCACTGAACAGGAACACAATTTGATATAACGTCCTCGTCAATCACATTATACCATGTGGCCCATCATTAGATCGTTGTATTGTTTCTTTCCGGGAGTGAAACAAATAAATCTTTGTCCCAAGAGGAGCTCGGACACGCATGATCATATTTCATTTTTTTTTAAATAGTTAAGTATTATTAAAGTATCTAATAAAAGTTATATTTTATATTATGTAGCATTCATTCTTCCGTCTGGGACGCTACCTTGTATTAGTGAAGGGGTTTGTGTATCTTAATTAAGCTGTGAGCTATACCATGTAGTCAATGGTGTAGGAACTGGGAGGGATGGGGGGGACAACCCCGAACCCCCCCGCCGCCACCCCACCACAACCACCACACACACACACATTGTTCTACTTTTGTATGTGTGTATATACAGTATAAGTTATTTTACAGTCTGTGTATACAATGAGCAGTATCCCCCCCCCCCCCCAAAAAAAAAAATCATTCTGGCTCCTACACCCCTGCAGGTAGGGTGACCCAAGATGGGTAAGACATAGCAGAGAGGTCAGACAAATCACAATCAACTGAAGACAGAAATGCCAACCCACTCCAGTATCTTTGCCAAGAAAACCATGTGGATAAGCACAGATGTGCCTCAGTGCTGCATCCATATGGTCACAGAGAGTCAGACACGACTGAAGGACTGAACAACAATACTCATCTAACAAGCTTGGGTACTATGAACTAATATTGCAGTGTATTATTGGAACTTTCTATCTTTTAATTAGTAATTTCTTCCCCTTACTTGCACCTATCAATGTAATTGAATGATAATTAACACATTAATAGTTAAAAAATATACCTGACAGATAATTCCAACAATTGGCCATATCTCATTAAAGGCGCAGAGCTTGTAGCACAGAGAAAAGGCAGCAAAAGACAAAATAATAAAACATAACTTTTATTTATACTTAATACACATTAAAACTAATATAAGAAACTCTGAGAACAGACCGATGCTCGTATTGTATTAATTAATATTAATTAGAAAAAAATGTGCACTGGGGAAAATGTCTTGAAATAATGTACGATCCGAAGAGGAACTTTGGGGTAACTAATTACTCAATAATTATTCTACATAAGGCAGCTAATATTGCCCAAAGACATAAAGAAACCTAACAGTCAGTGGACTCAACAAAGCCTTATTATTATTATTATTATTATTATTACTACTATTACTATTACTCCAACTGCAGCTGTATTCATTACGTTGAATGACATGTCCTCTTGAGACAGAAGCTACAAGAAAATGGAGGCCGGCAGCAGACAATAAATTGCTTTTATTTGTTTTGGTTTCTGAAAAAAAAATTTGCACGTTATCAAGTTGTGTTACGCAGTAAACAACATACAAATAATCACCACACTGGCCCTTTAAATTCACCCACAATAACCTCTTTATCAGCCTGAACCTTGTGCCATAATAATGATATTTAATGTGATTGAGGAGCCTGGAGGTGACGTCTAGTATCAGGATGGGCTTCTCACATTATAAGTCCCTTATCTATATTATACTCCCATGTTGGATTAACCTGTCAGAAGTAAAAGTTACTATTATTTTTATCTCTATTTGCACTAAAAATAAATTAAAGTAAATTTGTGTTGTTAAAGGGATAGAGTATATCGGCTTTCTGGATGTTACTAGGTCTATAATATGAGCCACTTGCCCGTCAAAAATGATGGCATAATATTTGCAAGCCTCCCAATCCTGTTTGGCGCGCAATGCGAGCCTCGCTATGCGCAGCTTCTCTCTTCTTCCCTCCTTCTGTGTCCTCTCCCTCCCTCTTCTCTCCTTCTCTCTCTCCTCTCTGCGAGCCTTGCAATGAGCGCCTTTGGCACCCATTGCGGGCTTCGTGCCACAAGTGACGGGATAATATTTGATTTTTCTCTCCCGCCCGTGTCTCTTCCCCCACTCCCTCCCATGTGTCTTTTCCGTCCCACTCCCTCCCCTATATCTCGTCCCTCCTTCTCCATCCCCTGTGTCTCTTTCTCCCTCCCTCCCTCCCCTGTGTCTCTTTCCCCATGTCTCTTTTCCCCTCTCCCCCCCTGTGTCTCTTCCCCCTCCCTCCCCTGTGTCTCTTTCTCCCTCTCTCCCTCCCTTGTGTCTCTTTCCCCATGTCTCTTTCCCCCTCTCCCTCCCCCGTGCCTCTTTCCCCCTCCCTCTCCTGTGCCTCTTTCCCCCTCCCTCCCCTGTGTCTCTTTCCCCATGTCTCTTTTCCCCTCTCCCTCCCCGTTGCCTCTTTCCCTCTCCCTCTCCTGTGTCTCTTTCCCCCTCTCCCTCCCCTTTGTCTCTTCCCCCAACTCCCACCCCTGTGTCTCACCCCCCACTCCCTCCCCTGTGTCTCTTTGATCCCTCTCCTCCCTCTCCTTCCCCTGTGACTTCCCATCTCCCTCCCCTGTGTCTCTTTCCCGCTTCATCTCCTGTGTTTCTTCCCCCCTGTGTCTCTTTCCCCCTCTCCCACCCCTGTGTCTCTATCTCCCTTCTCCCTCCCCTGTGTTTCTTTCCCCCCTGTATCTCTTCCCCTCTCCCTCCCCTGTGTCTCTTTCCGCCTTCATCCCCTGTGTTTCTTCCCCCCTGTGTCTCTTTCCCCCCTCTCCCTCTCCTGTGTCTCTTCCTCCCTTCTCCCTCCCCTGTGTTTCTTTTCCCCCTGTATCTCTTCCCCTCTCCCTCACCTGTGTCTCTTTCCCCCCTCCCCATGTGTCTTGCCCCCTCACTCCCCTGTGTCTCTTTCACTCCTCTCCCTCCCCTGTCTCTCTTTGCCCCCCTCTCCCACGTCTTCCTTCTGCACCCATTACACACAAACTCACAGTACGACAACGCTATATATGATGCCTGTGTATCTATTTACTGACATGTACTTTATTTTATTAAGAAGTGCTTATATGCTCTTACGGCCTAAAATCAAACAAATAATACCTGTATTGGTCTGCCCTCTGCAGCTCATGAATACACTCTATTGTACTGACTGTGCTGTATCTCATAATGACCAATCAGGGATCATCTCTCAGCAACATTCTGAAAAGCTGCACATCCAGCCCTACAGAGTCTGTGCCTGCATACGCTGCAGAGGAACACCCGTACAGGGACTATTTGTTAGATAGAGCTTTTAAGCACTTCTTAATAAAATAAATGTAACAGGATACACATGGATGTTATATAGCTAGTATAGTCCAGTTACCTTGCATATCCCTTAATAGAGTGTGATAAGAAAGGTTTAAACCTGAATTCTGTATATAATAACTCCTCAGGGGGCTGCAGACTGTATCCGCCCTCTTTATATGTGTTTATATTTGTGATAAAGTTGTTAGTAAACTGTAATTAACTTGTACCATTGAGGGGGGTTATGGACTCCATGGACTCCAGTGGCAGACGCCATGAATGCGAAGCCAAGCGAATGAGAAGAGAGAGGGGCAGAAATCATAGACGGACAGACCATGCTCAGGGTCAGACAGGCCGGGAGAGAGGTTGCGGTCAGCCCAGGGGTGGGTAACAATCAAAGTCCAGATTAAAGGTCAAGTCAGAAATCAGAATATCAAACATAATATGAATATGAACTTCATTATGGAAGAAGCCAAAAACTCAGCCTAGGCCTGGGCCTCTCCGGGGTATCTATCCAATTGGCGCCACATATTGGAGCAATCCACCTGTATCACTCAGACTCAGGGGCGCTCAGTACATGACATGCGCTATCTGAGGCACGTTCACATGTGACGTTACCCCATTCGCATCATTAGATTCACTCTTTCATGGCCCCACACATGTCCCGCGTTTCACCAAACTCTGGTTGGCCTTTTCAATGATAATGGAGAAAAGACAACATCAACATAAAAATTTAGAAAGCCAACCAGAGAACGACGAAACGCGTCTGTTATGTTTTTAAGTTCATTTATTCATTTTAGTTGATTTTTATTTTGTTTTAATTGTATTTTATATGCTATTTTCTTTTTGCTATTTATATAATGAATAAAATCACTGGTTAGCACTTTAAATTAAGCCAGGTGTATTTGTGCTATTTGGGGACCGCCCCGTAGGGATATACTGTTAGTGTGTGTAGTGTATTTATACATCTACTAAATAGCATTGCACTAAGAAGGGTTTCTATAGATCACAGTGCTATAGGGTGCGTTTTTGGAAAACATCAATCACGCCAGAGGAAGACCATCAATAATGATCGGGAAGGAAGACCCTCAATAAGGTCACTGAACCATAGAGAGGTTGTCCCGTGATGAGCTTATTATACCTCATGTGTTGAAGTCCACAGATGTGATGAGAATTACCTATTAATTATCTCTGGTATTTCTTACCCGGTTGATGTGCACTAGGAGGTGGTGGGCTTCTCTCCCCATACCTTCTCTTCTATTTGTCTTCTGAACACTACCTGAACAGTATTCAGTGAAGGGGCAGCAAACCTCGATACTGCAGCCACATCCCCACATACGAACGGTCAACTTAAGAAATATTCCAGAATTGGACCTGGGTTTCCCAAAGAACTGTGTCTTTGAATTGGGGTATACTACTCTGTGGGTGTCCAGGACTGTAATATTCAAGGTGGGGTTGATCTATTACCTTCACTCCGGGTTCCTCTTAGTCTAAGTGGCCTTTTTTGACTCTTCCTATTTGGTACATATGTTCATTTAGGACTCATATTTATAGATAACAGCGTGAGCATAGGAGCCCAAACAAATCTGTGTGTGTGTGTGTGGGGGGGGGGGGGGGGGGCATAGACTTTAAAGAGACAAAAAAACTGTGGTCCTGAGTGGTGCAATTCAACTCTCCTCCCGGGACAGGCAGCAGGGGTGGATCTATGGCCGGTGCACCAGATGCAATGCACTAGGGCCCTGCTCTGGGGAGGGGGGGGGGGGGGGCTGTGCTGCAGTGCCAGTCAAAAACTTTTTATTTTTTATTTCTTTGTTTAAATTCTAAATGCTTAAGAAAAACTGTGAAAAAAAGACACTTATGAGTCCAAAATAGTAACTCCTATGGGATACATGCAATAATGTATTTATAGAATTTATTTAGATAAAATTAAAAACAAAATAATGAATAAAGAAAAAGAATTGCACATAACTTCACTGGAACACATCAGCTCGATGCCGACATTGGACTCCAGTGACGTTACTAGCCCAAGAGGAAGCTTAACGCGAAACGCGTGTGTCGGCTTGTCGAGTCCCAAATCAGTGACGTCACCGGCATCCAAAGTCAGCATCAAACTGATCTGTTCCAGTGAAGTTATGCAATCTTCTTTCTTTATTCATACTAATTAATTAAGGACTATTTATTTAAGCACAGCAATGGACAACTGTCTGGACGTTTGGAAGAATCTGTATTTATTTGCTTACTGCACTTTATTGTTTATCCACACTTGGCACAGAGGGATAGTGCAATATGGACAAATGCTATGTATTATCATATATAATTTATTTATACCTGATTTTGCTCATCATTTATAATCATACTAGAAGAATTATTAAGACTATGTGATATATGTATCAAGTGTATTTATTTATGCACCTTTAATATTTGCAGTATTTTGCACATTCACATTGCACTTTATAATTAGGCACTAATTTAAAGCCACATCATCCATAGAAAGGTGATTTGCATTCATGCTAAGCACCCCATTATTATTACAGAGGTGTATATATTTATATTGTTAGTTTTTTTACCTGGTTATAATCCAGATAAAATACAGGTTAGACCAGCACCTATTTACCATAACGGTTTTATTTTTCACTTATTACTTATTATATATATTTACAGTTAGGATATGTACTATTTTTTCCCATTAGCCTAGCTAGTGCAGCTTAGGCATATAATTAATTTGTAAGGAGTTAATTGGGGGATTCCCAGTTCCACCACTAGAACGAGGTATAGATTAATTAGGCAGCATAATAGTTAATTTAAAGGCGTAAGTGGTGGGCTACGCTATCACCAAGGTAATAGGGATTAGAGAGCACTTTTTTATTTCCTTTTTTTTAATATTATTAGTTTTTTATTATTTTCTGATACATTGTGATGTCATTTCTAACAAATTTGTCCAATATTTCCCTCTGTTGAATACATTATACGATCTTTGTTTGGCTTTACTATATTTTGTCTGCTTTTGGGACTTTCTTTGTTTTTACATAATTTTATACATCCTGGTTTTGTTTTTAATCTTATCTCAATAAATTATATAAATACATTAGTTGATTATTTATTATTACTCGTCTCATACCCCATAGGAGTTACTATTTTGGACTCATAAGTGTCTTTTTTCTCAGTTTTTCTTAATTATGCTCCCACACCTGTCCAAAATGGTTGGTGATCTACTTACTTTTTCCATATAAAATAACACTTAGGTTGTACCAATTAGTATATAATTTCACTTTTCTCAAGTAGTCTATCTCTTTAAATAGTGTTGAACTATCATCTATGTACTTACCAGCTTCCAATTGAATGCTGTTTTTCCTTTTTCTCTAAGTTCTCAATGCCCCTGGGCCCCAATATTATGAAAAAATGTATATGTATATATATGGTGATGTTTAATTTTGCTATTTTTTATGTCCCCTGTTCATATAATCTGGTGGGGATTTGTCAGCCTAGGGTTTTTAACAATCTAATAAATGACTAATTATTAATTCTAGTTCTTTAAAAATATAGCACTGAAAAACTGAGATTACAGAGTCCCTTTTAGTGACATTTCGAAAATCAGTGACATTTAGGAAATCAGTGACATTTAGAAAATCATTGTTTTTAGCTCCAATTTCCTGCACAAAATACCTGTGAGCCTGGAACCTGATTACAGATAAAATATTGAAAAGTTCTTGCACTTTGAGATGGGACTTGGTCTGTACTGGATATACAAGTCTGACCGGTCACAACAGATTTACGGTAAGTACTGAAAACACAGAAATTCCCTGGAAATACTATTTCATACCATAATATTTATAAAGATTTTTTAAAAATTCCCTTTTTTTCTTTTTCTTTAAACTATATCAGAAATATGGGTTGGAAGAAAACACCAGGAAATCTCTCCAGGTCTCTGCTGGTCTGGGG
The DNA here is from genome assembly GCA_027410445.1 of Discoglossus pictus. NCBI lineage: Eukaryota > Metazoa > Chordata > Amphibia > Anura > Alytidae > Discoglossus > Discoglossus pictus. The sequence continues at coordinate 37,354,047 of CM050176.1, read as the reverse complement.
TTTAACAGCTCTGAATATAACCCCCCCGGTGAGAGACTCACAGCCGCTCCCACAGTCCCTGAAGAAGTTAGATTACGAAACGCGTTGGTGAGAAGAAGGTTAATAGATTCCATTTGATCCAAAAGCACTGCCTTTCTTATATTTATTTATTGTTTATATTTTATTATCAGGGAGTGAATTTGTTATCATTGTCCCTCTAGTATTTATTGTGAGTACCCATCTCTATATACCCCCCATATATCTTATTGTGTATATTTACCATTTTACAGTTCCAAATTGTTTTTATCTATCTATCTTTTGGTGGATATCTTTCTATCCATCTACAGCTGTGCTCAGAAGTTTGCATTTGTGACATTTTTGCATTTATTTTGAAAGTATGACTGATCATGAAAAAAATATATATATTGAAGGATAGTGATCATATGAAGCCATTTATTATCACTTTTTGGCTCCTTTTTAATTCATAATGATAACAGAAATCACCCAAATGGCCCTGATCAAAAGTTTACATACCCTTGAATGTTTGGCCTTGTTACAGACACACAAGGTGACACACACAGGTTAAATTGGCAATTAAAGGTTAATTTCTCACACCTGTTAGCTCTTACATGGATGCACTGAGCAGGCTAGATACTGAGCCATGGGGAGCAGAAAAGAACTGTCAAAAGACCTGTGTAACAAGCTAATGGACCTTCATAAAGATGAGAAAAGATATAAAAAGATATCCAAAGCCTTGAAAATGCCAGTCAGTACTGTACAATCAGTACAGTACAGAAGTGAAACATTCGGGGATCTCTTGATACCAAGCCAAGGTCAGGTAGACCAAGAAAGATTTCACCCACAACTGCCAGAAGAAGTCTTCGGAATAGAAAGAAAACCCCCACAGGTAACCTCAGGAGAAATACAGGCTGCTCTGGAAAAAGACATTGTGGTTGTTTCCAAGAGCACAATACAACTATACTTGAACAAAAATAATCTGCATGGTCAAGATGCCAGAAAGAGGCCTTTACTGCGCCACTGCCACCAAAAAAAGCCTGGTTCCAATATGCTCGACAACACCTTGGCAAGCCTCACAGCTTCTGGCACACTGTAATTTGAAATGACAAGACCAAAATAGAGCTTTATGGCCACAACCATAAGCGCTATGTATGGAGAGGGGTCAACAAAATAATACCATCCCCACTGTGAAGCATGGTGGTGGCTCACTGATAGTTTGGGGGGGGGGGGGGGGTGAGCTCTAAAAGCACAAGGAATATTGTGAAAATGTATGGCAAGACAAATGCAGCATGTTATCAGAGAATACTGGCAGACAATTTGCATTCTTCTGCACGAAGGCTGCGCATGGGACGCTCTTTGACAATGACCCCAAACACAAGGGCAAGTTACAGCAGAGAAAGGTGAAGGTTGTGGAGTGGCCATCACAGTCTCCTGACCATAATATCATGGAGCTACTCTCGGGAGAAATATCACACGTGGGGTTCATGCAAGACGACCAAAGACTTTGCATGACCTGGAGGCATTTTGCCAAGACGAATGGGCAGCTATAACACCTGCAAGAACTAGGGGCCTCATAGACAACTATTACAGAAGACGGCACGCTGTCATTGATGCTAAAGGGGGCAAGGCAAAGTATTAAGTACTATGGGTATGCAAACTTTTGATCAGGGCCATTTGGGTTATTTCTGTTATCATTATGACTAGCGACTTGCCTGTCAAAAATGATGGGGCAATAAAATTGTAAGGCAGGTAATGCTGTTTGCCACTGACAGTACCAGCCTTATTAAATTGTGATTCAGTAAATTTAAAAGGGCTCTATTTAAGCACACAGCATATTTTTTTACAGAAGTTATTAGTTAGTGAACTTCTATCCAAAAGCAAGGTCTTCACTAACTAAAAACTTCTGTAAAAATATATGCTATGTGCTTAAATAGAGCCCTTTTAAATTTACCGAATCACAATTTAATAAGGCTGTAAGTGTTTTGGTCGTCTGAGATCCTTCGGCACTCATTGTGAGCCTCTCGGTTGGTGTATTTTTTGTTATCAGAGGCGCTTTTGCTGTCATTGTAAGGTCCCTGATCTCCTTTTTGCGCTTATTGCAAGCCTTTCCCCTGATCTGGTTTGTGTCCTATGAGCACCGTTGGCGCTCCTTGTGAGGGGTGCGGTGAAGGGCTTTGTCGTTTACTGCGATACTGTGGTTTTTTTTTGTGTAGATGTATCTTTTTATGATAATTAATTAATTAATTAAATGATAAATTATAATTTACCTCTGTGTAATTAATATATGCAGCAAGCCATGTGCTGAAGAGCTAACAATCTGTTCCTGCAGCATATAATGTTGATTATCAGTGTTGGTGAGCTGAGGTGTAAGTGTCAGCAATGTGTGCAGTGTGTAGTGTAAATAGGCTGCGTGCGTGAGGGGAAGCCGTTAGTGTAGCTGGGTACTTCCGCACACGCCTTCTACCAAATCTCAGGATAATAATTCTTCCCCCACAACCTTCTAACCTATTTTTCCTAATCTTACATACTGTCCCAATTCTTTCTCACTCTTTCCTCTTTCTTATACCCTACTGCCTCTCTCTCAGACTTTCCTTTGCAACATCTCCATATCATGTCCCCAACAATATTACCATCTCACCTGCCTTGCTCTCCTCTCCTCTTCTCTGCTCCCATGAGCTCCTCTCCCTCCTCCAGTCACAATAGCATCCCCTCCCTAACACTCACAGGTAGAAACAGCACTGTAAGTCCCAGTCCCATCTTCTCTCCCTTTCACTCCTTGTTCTCCTGGCTGCAGGAGATATATCCCTGAACCCAGGCCCCTCACTCATCTCCACTCGCTGTCAGCCACGCTCTGGTTCAAGCCCAGAAAACATCCATAACACCCAGAATCTCATGTCACAAACCTTCAACTCTACCTTTCTCCTGCTCCCTCTGAAACGCATGATCCATCTGCAATAAACTCACTTTCACTCACGACTTATTCATCTCCAACTCCCTCAATCTACTGGCTCTCACTGAAACCTGGCGCTCTTCCTGAGACACTGCCTCCCCTGCAGCGCTCTCTTATGGTGGTTTTCATCTCAGCCACACACCTAGACCTGGGAACAAATAAGGTGGTGGTGTAGGTATTTTGCTTTCCAGTCGCTGTACTTTTCCCCTCATACCCCCTGTCCCATCCCTCCAATTCGTATCCTTTGAAGTGCATACAATCCGCCTCTTCTCACCTATCTCTCTACATGTGGCCGTGATCTATCGCCCCGCAGGTACTCCCTCTCAATTTCTTCATCACTTTTCTGCCTGGCTCCCTCACTTTCTCTCCTCCAATGTTCCTTCACTGGTACTTGGAGATTTTAACATTCCCATTGACACTCCCACCTCCCCAGCAGCAGCCAAACTGCTTGCACTCACCTCTTCCCTCGGCCTCTCACAACTAACAGATTCTTCTACTCATTACGCTGGACACTCTCTTGACCTTATCTTCACCAATCTCAGCACAACCTCCTACCCAGTCATCCGTCCACTCCCTCTATCTGACCATTACTTCCTTACCTTCAACCTCACCACATCATCCTCTCTCCTCCCCTCTCCAAACCCTACCACCATCATGAACAGAAACCTGCGAGTACTTGACCCTCCTCAGCTCTTCACTATTATCCAGCCCCTTCTCAGCCCCATCACCAACCTCAACTGCCCTGACACTGCCATCTCACTCTACAACTCTGCTCTCTCTTCCACCATTGACACTCTGGCCTCCATAACCACACGAAGACGCCCTCGCTCTTATCCATAACCATGGCACACTACACAAACACGATACATCAAGAGGTGCTCCCGCACTGCTGAACGACTATGGAGGAAATCTCGTACCTCAGAAGATTTCCTCCACTACACGTTTATGTTACACTCCTATTCCTCTGCCCTTAACCTTGCCAAACAGCAGTACTTCACATCACTAATATCAGCTCTGTCCTCTAACCTCAAACGTCTGTTTGCCACTTTCAATACTCTCCTCCACCCACCATCTCCTCCCATCCCTTCCTCTCTCCCAACACTCCACTGAGACAGCTCTCACTAAAGTCACCAATGACCTGCTTTCCGCCAAGTCAAAAGGTCACTTCTCAATTCTTCTTCTAGATCTCTCTCTGCTGCCTTTGACACAGTCAACCATCCGCTTCTACTCCATATCCTCTTCTCCCTCAGTATTCAAGACACTGCTCTCTCGTGGTTCTCATCATACCTACAAAATCGATCATTCAGTATCTCGTTCTCTGACACCTCTTCTTCTTCTCACCCCCTGTCTGTTGGTGTACCCCAAGGATCAGTCCTAGGCTCCCTTCTCTTCTCCATCTACACTTCCTCACTTGCTACCCGCATAAACTCTTTTGGGCTTCATTATCATCTCTATGCAGATGACACCCAAATCTACCTCTCCGCACCAGATCTGTCCCCCTCTCTTCTAACACACGTCTCCAACTGCCTCTCTAGTATATCCTCTTGGATGTCCAACCACCATCTCAAACTCAACATGCTAAAACTGAACTCCTAATCTTCCCTCTCCCACAGAGTCAATTCCTCACATCTCTCTCACTGTCAACAATGACATCATCGCCCCCTCCTCCCAAGCCCGTTGTCTTGGGGTTCTACTGGACCCCACTCTGTCTTTCATCCCTCACATACAATCACTAAATCTTGTCTTCTCCATTTAAAAAACATCTCCAGAATTCGTCACTATCTTACACAAGACACAACTAAAATCCTTATACACTCTCTCATCATCTCTCGACTAGACTACTGCAACTTACTTCTTGTTGGCCTACCCACCACCCGACTATCTCCACTTGAATCCATTATGAATGCCTCTGCTAGACTCATCTTCCGTACACAACGTTCAGTGTCGGCATCACCTCTCTGTCAATCTCTCCACTGGCTTCCCTCAGCCTCAAGAATAACATATAAAATCATGACCCTAACTTACAAAGCCCTCAACAATAACGCTCCCCCTTACATCTCTGGTCTCATCTCCAAATATCCCCCACCCACCCTCTTCATTCTGCTAATGACCTTCTTCTTTCTACAACTCTTGTCACCTCCTCTCACTCCCGCCTCCAGGACTTTTCTCGTGCTGCCCCTAGTCTCTGAAACTCCTCACTGAAAAAGCATCTCTTTAAAGAAGCATATCACCTTCCACCCTAACAGTCTTATCACCTCTCTCTCCCTCTTTTACCACTCACTATCCCTTAGATTGTAAGTCTGCGAGTTTCTATCCTAAGTACTTTGGGAATTTACCACGGACATTGGATTCCTAGCTCAAAGACAGGGCCCTCCTTGCTTTGCTAAATGTTAATCTGTATTTATCACTGTCTGAACCTAATTTATGTACAGCGCTACGGAATATGTTGTCGCGTTATAAATAAACTATAATAATAATAATAATTCTGTAAGTTAGTGTTGTAAAATGGCTGCGATTGTGTATGTGGTACGCGGGTGTGGATGATTTAGCGTCCTTGCTAATAGTGTATGTTGTACTTCGTACAGGTTTTTGTAAAAGTCGTATCTGCTTTGCAGTGTTTTGCGGCTTTAGTGGTCGTGTTGCCTCATTTTCGCTCATTGCAGCCGATGTGGGTGCCTCCACCTCCGCAAATGCTGCCCCTCGCTTCGAGAGGGTTTGTATTTGCGGCCCAAACTGCGTCCCTTGCTAGCGTGACGCCGTTTCGTAGTTTGAAAACTATTATATGTGATTCAAAAAGGAGCCAAACAACTATGTGATACTAAATGGCTTCATATGATCAATATCCTTCAGTAAAATACATTTTTTTTGCATGATCCATCATATTTTCAATATAAATGCCAAATTTTCACATTTTCTGCCATAGTATGCAAACTTTTGAGCACAACTGTATCTATCTATCTATCTATCTATCTATCTATCTATCTATCTGTCTGTCTGTCTGTCTGTCTGTCTGTCTGTCTATCTATCTGTCTGTCTGTCTATCTATCTATCTATCTATCTATCTGTCTGTCTATCTATATGTCTGTCTGTCTGTCTATCTATCTGTCTGTCTATCTATATGTCTATCTGTCTGTCTGTCTATCTATCTATCTAACATTCATTATAGATGCAAGTCCTGATATAATCCTCGTTTGGGATTCCCTGGCGCTTGATCCAAGAAAAACACTTTTTTTCAGAACTGTGTTCACTTAAGGGGCCACTTAATTTGGAACAATCTGGATCACATCACAGTAAAGATCTCCTAAAAACATGTTGAATGAACTTTTAGAAAATGTAATAACATAATCTGTGTTTACATGTGTCACTGACTGCCCACTCCCAGACCCGCAGCTTCATTTTGTGAGCAAAAGAAAAAAGAGTTAACCCTCAACAAAGGTATAAATGGTGTGGTATATATATATATATATATATATATATATATATATATATATACATATTCAATGTGCAATGGCCCTTTAAATTTACATTTTGGACCCCAATTTGTCTGATATCTCTACTATGGATGTCCTTACATGGTATAGCTCACAGCTTCACTGAGGTATACAAGCCTTTTCTCCACGCCAATATAGCGATCCAGAAGGAGAAACATGCAGACAGAGGGCTATATTTACTAAGCTGCAATAGTTCTCACTACAAAGAAAAAGCATTTCAACTTCTATATTGTTCTCAGTAGGTTCAAAAATACTCAAATTATAAGATATTTTGAACAAATCTACAAATTACTCAGTGATGCACTGTATACAGAAGCATTAAGTGACTACATATAACAGAAAGTAACAGATTGTATCCAGTTTATGTCAGAAGCCCCTGCCTAGCTCAGCAGAAAGTGCTACATTAACATAACTGGAATTCCTGCTCTTCCCACGCGCCCCTGGGCAGGAACACCCTCCACATCTTTTCATGATCGTCCTCCACATCTTGTCATGATCGTCATTGACTGTAAAGGGATACTTAATTTGGACCACATCACAGTAAGGATCTCCTAAAAGCATGCTGAAATACTTTAGCATTTTTGAATTACATGTATTTTTTACTGAGAAATCAGATAAAATATTATCTGTGTTTACATGGGCCACTGCCAGACCCGCAGCTACAGCTCCGTGTAGTGAATAAAAGAAAAAAAGAGTTAGCCTCTAACAAATCTATCTGTGCAGGCATAGAATGCTGGAATCACTTAAACAGGTCAGTTATGGGTTAACTGGTCAGTGCAGTCCTGAATTTGGGGAAAATCTGCTATCCATCACTGTCTTCACTGCATGACTCGGCTATCTGTTATAACTCATGCAACAGTCAGGATGCAGGATACACTTATGTAAACAGACTTAAAGCTTTAAAAAAATTCAGCTGTTATTAGTGTAATTAAAAAAAGTTGATCATTTTAAGCTACAATCTTATGTCTTTCACACCATGACAGTGGTAAATGCCCCTTTAACCTCCCAGTCTCATATAATGCTGCTGCCACCACGGTACTGTAAGAGGTAACAATTAATGGGATCCTTCAGTTACCATACTCAGCACAAGACAAAGTCCGGTCCTTTGTATAAGACTTTATAATGCTGGCACAAGGATATTGCCACCCTCACTGTCTTTAAGACGTGTTAATAACTGGCTATAAATTTTACCAGCAATTTTTATTTACAGTAAATAATTTCTGACATATTGAGAATTGTTTTTGCGGCTCCTGTATGCTACTATGAGGATCAGGGTGCTTGATATATGTGGGAGAGATGTTTAACCACCAGATAACACTGGAAGTCTTTATTTTGCTCTCTACAGACAGTCAAGCTGACTATAACTGTAATTAGCACGTCACAGCAACTAATTTATGTGTGAGCTGCTCATTTGTATATAATATATCTCAGGATTGATTTACTTTAGAAATAAATGGATAACACAACATATATCCAGTTTTTCATGCTCTTTAAGAATTTTGGGGTGACTGAAGCCCTTTAATATGACCTTCTCTCTCGCAGCCTCCTTGCCAGCTGTATGCACTCTCCAGCACTCTAAAACGCGCTTTCTGTATCAGTGTTATGTTTGACAGAATATTAATTGTAAATTTAATGTAAAACCTACAAATATAACTTTAAAAACCTCACTCTTTTTTGACACTTACAGGCCGTGTTTATCTACATGTGTGATAGAACGTCCATGTCCCTTTAAGCATCTAAATAAATTGTGGTTACTTAGTACTTTTAATATTCACTAATTAAGAGATTAGTCGTTACGCACAAACGTTTCCTGACACAAGTTACAACTGGCAGTGGCAGCGCGTGTATCTAACCTGAAAAAGAAATCATATTGTGGAGCGAGACAATGGCCAGTTACACCATATAATAGAGGGTCTGCTCTCAGTAGGAAGTGGTTTCCTATGCAAGCTGTAACAGGATGTTCTTATGGGAACGTTTTGTTCATAGAGAGTTACAGGAGCAGACTCGCCCTCCAGCAGCCCTCAGACTGGCTGATCCAGCCGCCATGTTATCTACTTGTCTAATATATCTGTATAACAGTAGATATTGGACCTAATTGTAAGGAGACATCATTTATTAGTTCCATTACAATAATTGTTACCAATAGTTTACCACCCACCATAGAATTTAACAATAGGACTACATTGGTGTATTTGTTCTGGACACTTATTGACTGATTGATTTGTTTCCCATACTGGTTGGATACCCAGCTGGGCTTCATAAGTGGAGCCATTGGTTCATGGCTGGATCTAAGAGATTCACGTATCCTGTATAGATTTCCAAGAGATCGAACATCGCCATATCTAACAGTCTTGGTTGCATTGGTTCATACACATGGGTCTCCCATCATTATGGCCTTAGGGTTCTTGTTATTTATGTGTGTATCTACTATATGTGGTGTTTGGATATTGAGCTTTCAAGGCTCTGGACTCCTTTTGGAGGTTGATCTGGTATGGGATAGATACTGTATCCTTCAACATCTCGCCCACTACAGACTGAGCAGATCATATCAGTCCTCATACTAAAACCCACTAGAGATTGTGGCTCAGGAACTGATCAGTCGGCACTCTTTAGACTCAAGAGCAGAGCCCTCAACCCATTATGTATCCACGGCGGAAAAAATTGTTAATTACACACTGGAAAAAGTGCTTTAGATACACTTTATAGTTTTATTAGTGGAAGCTGACTTGAGTTAGAGGGGTTAATATTATCCTAATTTGACATCATTAGTATTGCCAAGCCTACACTGCCAGCCTGCCACTGTGCTAGAGGTTGGCCACTTATATACAGTATCTCACAAAAGTATGTACACCTCTCACATGTAAATATTTTATTATATCTTCTCATGTGACAACACTAAAGACATGCCCCTCCGCTCCAATGTGAAGTAGTAAGTGTACGGCCTGTATAACAGTGTAAATGTGCTGTCACCTCAACATAACTCAACACACAGCCATTAATGTCTAAACCGTTGGCAACAAAAGTGAGTACACCCCTAAGTGGAAATGTCCAAATTGGGCCTTAAGTGTCAATATTTTGTGTGACCACCATTATTTTCCAGCACTGCCTTAACCCTCATGGGCATGGAGTTCACCAGAGCTTCACAGGTTGCCACTGGAGTCCAGCATGATAACGACCCCAAACCTCCAAGATGACCACTGCCTTGCTAAAGAAGCTGAAGGTAAATGTGATGGACTGGCCAAGCATGTCTCCAGACCTAAACCCTACTGAGCATCTGTGGGACATACTCAAATGGAAGGTGGGGGAGCGCAAGGTCTATAACATCCACCAGCTCTGTCATGTCATCATGGAGGAGAGGAAGAGGACTCCAGTGGCAACCTGTGAAGCTCTGGTGACCTCCATGCCCATGAAGGTTAAGGCAGTGCTGGAAAATAATGGCGGCCACACAAAATATTGACACTTTGGGCCCAATTTGGACATTTCCACTTAGGGGTGTACTCACTTTTGTTGCCAGCGGTTTAGACATTAGTGGCTGTGTGTTGGGTTATTTTGAGGGGACAGCACATTTACACTGTTATACAGGCCGTACACTTACTACTTTACATTGTAGCAGAGGGTCATTACTTCAGTGTTATCACATGAAAAGATATAATAAAATATTTACACAAATGTGAGGGGTGTACACACTTTGTGAGATACTGTATGTGGTAACCGCCCTAGAAATGATGTAGAGCAGCATTGATGACTTCCGCGTCCCTTTAATATTGGGTCTAGAATATTGCTTCTAGGGAAGTTTGTTCTGGTCCATTTCTTGATGACTGGATGATCCAGAACAGGTTTCATGTTTTTTTTCAGGTGATTTACAGGTGAGAAATGCAAAGTAATTGAGCCCCTGACAGGTCCATATGAATAATACAAGGGGACAATTAAGTATAATAATCCTGCAAGGACTGAACAAGACAAGTCCCCGTGTGCTTCCCATGTGTGCATCCTGATGTCATATCTAGAACACGTGCCTTCCTCTGAGCTATCTTAGGATACACAGTAGGGGCTGAGTTTGTTTTGCTAGGATTTGGCCCAAGTAATGTCACAAGACAAAGCTCTGTGAAAGGATTTAGGAAAGTCTGGCACTTTGACCAGGATCATTGCCAGGACACATGAACCACGATGGGAACGCGAAGAGAAAACTAAAAACCCAGTCACTGCTCCATATTCGGGCCTTTGGGACTAAGACAATGGTTCATTTCATTGATATACGTTAAATATATTTATATTATACAGTTGTAGTTGCAGTTACTGTTATCACAAAATAAATAAAATAAAGGGTGAGAATGACCACATTGCTGTTCCTTTGCATATTACGTGATGTTATATACTCACAGCAGCTCACTCCTGGCAGGTATTAGGTTATCACTCGAACACAGGTGATACGAGTCATGGGGAGAGGAACCTGAGAGATACAGATGTCTGACGCCGTCCGAGTAATTCCTGTACACCATGAGGATGTGACAATTAGAATGAGCAATAAGCAAGAATCGTTGGTCCTGTAAATGCACAAACAGAGCAATCTGGCAAACACGTTTTATTGGTAAACAGCTTTTTAGTGATTCCTCCCTTATGTATACATTTAGAAGACATTTTAGTGGCATATTAAAGACGTTGCAAGAGGCCCAAAACTATATTACATTGGCGGAACTACCACCAGTGCACCAGGTGCAGTGCACCGGGGCCCTTCTCTGGGGTGCCCAGGGGGTCAACATTTACTTTTTTTTATATACCCATATATATAATGAGTGGGCAGCAGAAGGGGGCCCAGAGGTGTGGGGGCAATTATTATTTTGCTCCAGGGCACTTCTCCACTGAGCGGTACTGAATGCCTGGTTGTTTATATTTATTAAGTCTGCGAGTTTCTATCCTAAGTACTTTGGGACATTGGATTCCAAGCTCAAAGACACGGCCCTCCTTCCTTTGTTATATGTTAATTTGTATTTATCTTTGTCTGAACTTAATTTATGTACAGCGCTACAGAATATGTCGGCGCGTTCTAAATAAACTATAATAATATAATAATTAATAGTTTAAATCCGCAGATTCTGAACTATTCTTTAGACAGTCCTTATAAGGCCAGGGATATTTCTTCAATGCAATGCAAGGGAAATAGTTCCAAACCTTTCCAGACTTTCAGCTCTCTATGCATGTTTGCTCTTGTTAATGCTAATAAATAAATAAAACTTGTGCTTTTAGTGTTCCTTTAATGAAATAAGTTGTTATTTCTCAATATTATATTTATGAGCTATTGAGATGTAATATTTTTCACAACTACAGTATAACATATGCATAGAAATAACTGTGAATAAATCACTTTTTAAGCAAAAATACATTTACAAAAGCAACAAACAAAACTTTCTTCCCTGAGTAATAAATGATACATTGTAAGGGGCTGAACGCTGTCTTGTTCTAGTGGAATTCCAGCTGTGGAGTCGGGTGGGAGTTTCTTGGAACATTGCAAGAAAATCTGGAAGTTGGGACAATATGAGACAAGAACCGGCCGTACCTTGTACAAAACCCTCATAAATATGGATCGGATTAGGAATTCATTTCTGTGTCTAATAAAGGGCCATTGTACTGCCCTGATACTATACAGCAGGGCTAGAGAATAGGTGGACCTTGGCCTGGATTAGGATGGATTACTATTGGACATGCTTTTCTTCATCACTTTCTTTCCCTCCTGATGTAGGAGGTGTTGAAGATACAGACACACGGCATCATACAGGCACAAGCAGTGTCTGCAAAAATAAAGATTTTATCTGAAAATAATTTTATTCCCATGGCCTTTTACAAACTTCACAAACACCCAAATCCATCTATAGGACCTATATTATAAAATGTGTGTATATATATATATATATTGGTGTGTTACTAAGAGTATACCGTAATTATGTACCCTATTATGTATCCTGTCATGTGCTTTATTATGTACCCTATTATGTGCCCTTTTATGAATCCTATTATGTGCCCTATTATGTACCCTATCATGTATCCTATTATGTGCCTTATTGGGTACCCGATTATGTGCCCTATTATGTGCCCTATTATGTATCCTATTATTTATCCTATTATGTGCCCTATTATGTACCCTATCATGTATCCTATTATGTGCCTTATTGGGTACCCGATTATGTGCCCTATTATGTACCCTATCATGTATCCTATTATGTGCCTTATTGGGTACCCGATTATGTGCCCTATTATGTGCCCTATTATGTATCCTATTATTTATCCTATTATGTGCCCTATTATGTACCCTATCATGTATCCTATTATGTGCCTTATTGGGTACCCGATTATGTGCCCTATTATGTACCCTATCATGTATCCTATTATGTGCCTTATTGGGTACCCGATTATGTGCCCTATTATGTACCCTATCATGTATCCTATTATGTGCCCTATTGGGTACCCTATTATGTGCCCTATTATGCATCCTATTATGTACCCTATTATGTATCCTATTATATATCCTATTGTGTGCCCTATTATGTACCCTATCATGTATCCTATTATGTGCTCTATTGGGTACCCTATTATGTGCCCTATTATGTACCCTATTATGTATCCTATTGTGTGCCCTATTATGTACCCTATCATGTATCCTATTATGTACTCCCATATTATGTATCCTCTTATGTACCCTATTATGGGCTCTATTATGTGCCCTATTATGTATCCTATTATGTACAAGATTATGTACCCTATTATTTATCCTCATATGTATTCTATTATGTGCCCTATTGCGTGCCCTAATGTGCCCTGATGTAGGTCTATCACACTGGTCAGAGTTTATCTTGAGTATCATTGTTCCCCATCTCTCATACACAAGCTCTGCTCTCGGTGCCCATTTCTTCTCCTCTAAGACTGAGCTCCATTAAATAGTGAATTAATCAGCTAAAAAGCAGCAGAGAATCTGATCCAGTTCCAGACGGATTGTAGGAAAAGAACAGAAAGTTCCAGAAAAAGCAAATTCTAAACTAATATTCTGCAGAAGTATTTTTCTTGGAACATCTGTAATAAATGAAATGAGGGGTTTGCAGGACCACCGTATAATCATTAAAACATCTGTATGTGCTTAAATATTGTTAAATATAGAACGTAAGATGTATTTGGGGACTGAATGATGGAGGACACATTGGATGAGCAGACGAAGAGTCCCCAGGAAAATACACATAACAGCAAGTGGTTATAATTAAGTGTTTGGAATTTTTAATTACAACCAATTATGTTTATTTTGGGGGTTTTGTCATTTCTTTGTCTATTTTCTGAGGGAGAAGTGTGGTAGCAGCCATTGAGGGGAATTGTATTTTTAAATAGTTTCTTCTTTGCTATTGTTTGGAATGTTAATGATGAATTTAAGTGAAAAGTGATTACACTGGCCCTTTAAGGGATTAACTGTAAGTAAATATACAAATATCGCCACCTGGTGTCCGTGAAAACGTCTTCAAGACTTGAACAAAACATAAGCTTGTCTTGTTCTCTGATTTATTCCTCCTCAACTCCTAAACCAACAGCTTGAACAGATTCGTTTCTGTCTGGAAAACTAATTGAACACAATTTATTTTTTTTAAACTTCAAGAATCAGTCCTTTAATTTACTAATATATGCAAGTATGCTACAAAACCATGGTCGGGACTTAGCTGCTTCACCTAACCTTGTAGTTCATTATCTTATTGAAAGTACTAACAGTTAGGATTATTATTCCAATTGAAGCAGCTTAATGCAGTGGTACATAAGTCTTACTAGGGCCGCCAACAGTCCAGGATTTCTGTCTCTCTCTGCTTATGTATTCAGGTTCTCTCACTGTCACTCACTATGACTTCTGCTTATGCTCATAAAGAGAGATATTGAGAACCTGGTCTGTTGATGGTCCTCGTTGTCCACCTCTGGAGTAACTCTGGGTCTCCTCCCACAGCCGATCAGCAGAAACGTCATCTCCCACTGCAAAGTCTTTTGTTTATGATATGTAATTAATTACTAGATATATTTTTTTGTTAAATATTTTAAAAAAAATGTGTTCCTTATCGAATACAGAGAATGTCGGAAATATTGCGCCATTTGTGCCGTGACTTTTAATCAGAGAGCCCATTAAAGTTGAAGATATAACGCTGTTTTCGTCAAATTCCGCTCCACACCTTGAACATAGCGCATCAACTGGGGGTTCTAGATCAGTTCTATGAATCATTCTCCCCAAATGGGTTATGGCCCAGAAGCCACCGCTCTAGAATCAGCTGTCAGTCTGACATATCATTAAATACACATTTTGCCTCCACCATAAAAACACAACCAAGAAGAACGACACAGTGAGCTCCTGGGACAAGAGGACTTCAGCTGCCCAGCATGATGACTGATATTTAAGGTATGGTCTTACCATGGTCTTGCCAGTGGGATTGCAGCCTCGAGCACCCAAACATACCCACTAGATCAGGTTCTATTTATATGGTGAGGCAAAGGAACCGAACAGTCACTCACAGAGAACACCCCACAACCATAGGGCAAACATGGCAGCTGCCTACGGGCTTGTAATTACTTGCTATAAGATACAACTGGTCAAAATATTAGGAGCCCGGAACCAATATCACTTCTTCTCTCTTTCCACTACAAGACATTTGTATTTTGCCCCTTGGGATGCTGTGGAATATGGCAGAATTAATGTCAGAGCAAAGACTGTCCGCATGCTTGTTGGGAAGTTAAACACAGAAATATAGATTGATCAGCGATAAGAACCAAAATGGTACATCTGGTCTGCCTATTGTATCTCCCTAAAGTTTACCTTTCAACAGTATGTGCCCATCTTTTAGCTCTTTGAAATGTTTGGATGTACATTGAGCCTCAAGATACTATATATTAATGTTTTTACATGCTCTGTCTATAAGCCAATAAAACGTACAACTAAGTGGTCGTCAACACCCTCAGCAATTTTTATATTGAAGATTGGAAAATTGTGTAAAAGACCTAATCACTGGGGGCACAATTATCAATGCGCATAAAGATTCAGCCATTACGAGAAAACTCACCATGCATTTTCCTATAGTCACAAGCCCTCTAAGGATTGGCCTTATCAAACAGCCCATTTCTCTCTCTCATTCCTCTCTCTTCCTGTACTATCTGTCCCTCAAACCATGCTTCCATTTTCTTTTAGTGCTAATTCATCCCTGCATTCAGGCCTGCTAGGTTTTTGAAATCCTGAGAGCTGCATAGATACCAGCAGGTATCTCTATCTCTCTCTCTCTCTCTCATCCTGAGAGCACTTCCCACCCGCCCCTATTCAGATTCAATTTATAGAGCCATGGAAATCACCTGACTTTCCTACTTGCTGATTATATTATATCACCACTAGGGGTCAGACAACATATTACATACTAGAGTCTTTCACCTCAGATCCCTCCCCTCTCCAATTAAATAATAATCTTTCTAACTTTCACTTTCTTCCTGACCACTACTATTCCTTATCTGTTACTCTCCCCCCTGTCTCTGCCCTTTTCATTCCCTTTAGATCATAAGTAGCGAGTTTCCAGTATTGTTGGGTGCTTTGGAAAAAAACACTTTCTGCAAAGATTCTAAGCTCAAAACAGGGCCCTTCAACTTTTGAATTTGTTAAACTTGTATTTCCCCAGTTCTTATCTCCTGTACATCGCTACGGAATATGTTGGCACAATACAAATAAATGTTAATAATAATTGTAGGCCCTGTTCTGATTGGCCTAGGCCACCTGGGCAGTGGCCAGCCAGAAAGAGAATAGTCCAGAATAGTCCAGAGGAGGAAATTTAAATGGAGAGAAGAAGATAAGAGGGCGGCACCGGCAATCAAGACAGATTTTTTTTTTTTCAATAAAACACGCCATTACTATATCCCCCAAAGAGAGCATATCTTAATTCAAACTTTAGCATTTTATAAAATTGTGGGTTACTTTGCCTAAAAAAACATTATTGCACAAGTTTGTGGATTTCGAATCCCCCATTTCATCCCTACGCCAATCAGGAGCCTTGATGCCAGGCACTTTGCTGATTGTCTCAGTGAGCCAGCGCTCATCAAAGGAGTATAGTTTGCCGTGATCGGGGACTGGTCCTTAACCCAAGCATGGGGTGCTTGGAGGGCTTCCCCCTAGCTTGGGGACACCAGGACGGGATCTTTGATCGGCATGACAATCAGTCCTATACAATGACCTGATGGCCTGAGTGTGAGCGGAGTGACTGGAGAGGGGATTGGTGAAGCTTTGGAAAAGAGACAGTCAGTAGGGGTGCGATGAAGACAGGTTCTTACACTTGTACTGGAAAAAGGATTGGGGCCTCTGAGAAACTAACTCGTTTGATACACACCTTTTCCACTCCATTCATAACTTTATGAATGGGCTCTCATAGTAGTAAGTGGGAGGTCTAGGCTAGACGCCATTCATAAATCGCATTCCAAAAAAAGGATCAAAGGTGTATCAGTTATGAGCATACCACTTAACCTTTATCAATGAATCCACTTAACTTCAAAGAAGTATACTATGCACAGTGTCTATGTCTCAAGCTGCAACCTGCTAAGATAACTTTATGGACAGACACAACCAGAGACATAATAATATGAGACCGGAAGATGAGCCCCTCAGGTCATAAGGTGCCTACCACATTACTGAGGAAGAGTTCGGGGCAAGAACGTGTAACACCAGATCTAATGAAGTGGTTGGGCCAAAGCTGAAAGGACACCCAGCTGCGGATGTGTCTGGGGAGGAAAGGAAAGTCCGATGCTGCAAAGATCAATTCAGAATAGGATCCTGGAATGTTAGAACTATGACCCAAGACAAACTGGGTGTGGTCACATATGAGATGACCAGGTTACACATTGATATTGTGAGAATTGGGGAACTTAAATGGAATGGTATGGGACGTTTCACGTCTGACAACCGCCAGATCTTCTGCTGTGGTCAAGCCTTCATAGTCAATCAAAGTTGGGCAAAGTGGTGCTTGTTACAGCAAAATAAATGACATAATTATTTCAATTCAAGGCAAGCCATTTAATATCACAATGATCCAAGTCTATGCTCCAACCATGGATGATGTCCAGTTCTATGAAGATATTCAACATTTCATCGATATTACCCCCTTCCCTCCCCAGTACAGTGTAACCCATGCTCCACAAGTCGATGGTAACTTACGGGGCTTTACTCCCCATATGGCAATTCATGCTACTGGAAGCAAAGCACAGTAAAAACATCATCATTTTAATAGGAAGGTGATTACAGTCTTTTATATTAGTCTGTCTTGACCCCCTGGGTAATCCGTGCCCTCTGCTGGGCGGTTCCGATATCAGCAGACCATGACATTTAGAGTCACAATGTATTTTATTTATGACTTCCCTGTTCTTTGCACAAATAACTGTTACTGTATTACCATATCATGTAGGTAGACCCCCTTGGGTTATACTACTATTGTGAATTTCTTAACAGTGAGGAGCAAGCAAAACTGACTATGTAACTACTGAAACTCCCCGGGCTGGCCAACTGCCTTCTGATTGGCCAATGACACTAGTTGGGGAATTTTAAGTTGTGCAATGCCCGGTTCTAGTTAATGATTTACTGTTCTTTGTTTTCATCCCTATAAATGTACCAATAAAGAAATATCCATTTAGGGGAACATATTCAAGGTGTTCTGACTTTTATTTGGAGGTTATAACATATTTTTTTTAATTCTTAACCCCTTAAGGATTTTGGAGCTCAGTTGGACCCTTGGCCCTAGGTCATGACAGGAGCCATTGATCTAGACACACATTATAATTCCCACCTTTACTTTTCCGAGACTGGGCCGCAGGGCAGTATTCCAACATGATAATGACCCCAAACACACCTCCAAGACGACCACTGCCTTGCTAAAGAAGCTGAAGGTAAAGGTGATGGACTGGCCAAGCATGTCTCGAGACCTAAACCCTATTGAGCATCTGTGGGGCATCCTCAAACGGAAAGTGGGGGAGTGCAAGGTCTCTAACATCCACCAGCCCTGTAATGTCATCATGGAGGAGTGGAAGAGGACTCCAGTGGCCACCCGTGAAGCTCTGGTGAACTCCATGCCCATGAGGGTTAAGGCAGTGCTGGAAAATAATGGTGGCCACACAAAATATTGACACTTTGGCCCCAATTTGGTCATTTCCACTTAGGGGTGTGCTCACTTTTGTTGCCAACGGTTTAGACATTAATGGCTGTGTGTGGAGTTATTTTGAGGGGACAGGATATTTACACTTTTATACAGACTGTACACTTACTACTTTACATTGTAGCAGAGGGGCATTTCTTCAGTGTTGTCACATGAAAAGATATAATAAAATATTTACAAAAATGTGAGGGATGTACTCATTTTTGTGAGATACTATATGTGCCACTTGGCAGATAAGTAGTTAATCACTGAGAAGTTAATTTAAAATAAAAGCTGTCCCCCGTCCTTACATACAAGCTCCAATTTTGCAGGGACAGTTTGAGTCGGGCACAATATGGGTCAGTGACAACATGGATTGGGGTGCACTGTGTGCTGTGACCCATGAACTGAATATTTTACTCCTGATTTGGCTGCAAACACATCTTTGGCTATAATTGTAAAACAACTGAAGCAGTTAAATATTGCAAGAGAAGGCAGACAGCAGTGTGAGTAGTGTCCCCGGAAATGATCTTCACATGTTGACAACATGGCCCCATATGTCTAGAAAGGATCAGTTTATTGTAGAACGTGCAGCAGACCCCGAGCTGTAAATGACAACACAAGCAGATGTTGTGCTGTTTCCACACCGTTCGGGGACTTTCCTTTTGATGGAGGTTCTGCTGAGATTGGTGATTTCCGATAGTTTCCAAGGTGATGGCTGCGCCAGACAGTCAGATACCGAACTGAACAGACGCAGTGACAGTGACAATCTGTCTTCTGCTCTGGTGCGCCGCGTATTCCTGGATACAGACGCTTCCCAGTGACAGGGACACAGCCCGTGCTATACATTTACAGATTGCATTTATGAAGCTGTCACATTTGTTTAGTTATGTCCCGGACACAAGGGGCGAATGTATAAAAAAAGTTTGTGCAGCTGGTTGTCCTCTCGGCTTTGCCGCAACCACTTCATTAGATCTGGTGCTACTTGTACTCACCCTCTGCTCTTCCTCAGTAATGTTCTAGGCAATCAATCTCTGGCTGTGCTTGGACATAAAGTTCTCTTAGCAAAGTTACTGGAGTGGGTTGCCAGTTCCTTCTCTAGGGGATTGTGATTTGTCTGACTTCTCTGCTATGACCTGAACATCTTGGGTGACTCACAGCTTTTATTGAAGTACACCAGCCCCTTCACCATGCCATGGTAGCGATCCATAAGGGGACACCTTATAATAAAGACTATAAATTACAACAGATGATACATGAGCTTTCTTCTGAATTATCGACACTTGCAAAACACCTATTTATAAGCATTATAATACATCAATTCAGCACAAACTGTACTATTGTTTTAGTTCTTGATATAGTTACATAGTTACATAGTAATTAAGGTTGAAAAAAGACTTTCAGTCCATCAAGTTCAACCTTTTAAGATCTCCTCTGATCTGCAATATGAGGATTAGTTATTAATTAATTAGTTGTTAATTGTTAATTAATTATTAATCAACTATTTATTTATTTTTTATTTTTTAAAATTATTAATTAATCCAGAGGAATGCAAAGCGAAATAAATCCAGTGAAATTTAGCCAATCATCTCAAAGGGGAAAAAATTAATTCCTTCCTGACCCCAGATACCGGTGATCGGATTCCTCCCTGGATCAATACTCTCTCTCTCTCTAATTATCCATGATAACCCTGAATTCCCTTTTTAATTAGAAATAAATCCAGTCCCCTTTTAAAGTTATCTATTGAATCCGCTGTCACCCCCTCCTTTGGTAGAGAATTCCACAGATTAACCACCCTTAATGTGAAGAACCCTTTTCTTTCTTTAAGGTGGAATCTTTTTACTTCTAACCTCAAGGGATGTCCTCTTGTCAGTTGAAAGCCTCTTGGCACAAAAAGCTCCCTTGACAATATATGAAATTTAAAGTTTTAAATTAATATATAATACTTTCATAAATACCAAATCATTGTTTTACTCTTTGTTCTTTTAGATGACTATAACTAAAATAAATGTTTATATATGAGAAACTTATAGTTATAGCCACAAGATGGCATCTGTAAGCCTAATTAGTTAAACAGGCAGCCCAACATGGAACAAATAATTTTACAATTTTAAATCAAGCTAAAATTCACCATTATATTTATGCTACTGAATTTATAATTAGTTATACATTAGATGTCATTTTCTAAATATGTGTATGCCCCTTATCTCTATGTTATAACAATGAATTTATAGTTTATTTGAAAAAGTTCTTGTTTTTGTAAAAACTTGCTTTATTAATATGTTAATATGTTATTATTATCACCACGAGAGTTGAGGGGCCACATGCAGCTCTATTTTCTCCTTCTAGGTCGTGCCTTTTGCATTCAATCTCAGAGACCAGCAATCCAATTCAGGATATCAATCACGGAGAAACAAAGACATCAGATTCCTTTGGTTAGAATCCAAGAAGAACACATGCACCTTTCCTTAGTGCCAAACAGACTGACCTTTATTCTTGCTTAAAACAGATATTTTAAAAATCCCCAAATAAACCATCCCCCCAATTCTGTAGACAACCCCCCATCCCCACCCCAGTTTTGTCCTGCTGGTAGGTGTTATCTATCTGGTGAGCTTATCAACTTTTATGTCTTTCTGAGGCCAGATAGAGTGTATGCCTGTCTGCTCTCAGGGGGTCGTATATCCACATAAACTCTTGTAAACTTAACCCTTTGTTGTTCCATTAACAACCATGGCAGAAAATGTATCTCTTCTAGTTACAGGTAAGATAACATTATTATAGTGCACATAACATGATATAGTAACCCCAACATTAATCATTGTGGCCCACACTACACTACACACCAAAACCATCATGTCACAGTCCCCACAACAAGTTTCATGTCTAGTCTTGGATATTAGTAACCCAATGTGTTAGCGTTAGCAGTGTTACTTGAGGGTTCAAGGGAGTCCCAAAATCAGTCATGACAGTTACGTCCTGTGGTAAGTCCTTGTGAGGAATTTTAAAATTTTGGTTTTATTTTACGATGTTTTGCTCTCTCGCTCTCTTCTCCTAAATGGCGTACTCCATCCTACACCTCACACACTCCTCCTCTATCTCTCCTTCTTTCTTGTTACTAATCATAAGTCAGATGAATCCTTACCCCTCAGAGTCAGGTAAGAAGTTAGCAGAACATCTTGCACTGCATCTTAAAACACTATTTGTCCTCTCAAAAATATTTCATGTTATAGCTCATCAGATAGTGGTTTCCCAAACAAAACAAAGGTTTTAAATAGTGGGCTTTAAATAGTTAAATCTACATAAACATCAACATGAGCTCTGGGAACACATGGCTGCTCATAGAGTTGATAGATATAAACCAAAGGCCCATCTGGTCTGTCCATTCAATGCTCAATGATAAAGGCCTCCATGACTTAGAGTAATTTATCACTCTCTGCCAGCAACTATAAACTATCTTATGAGTAATAACCCCACAAAAGCCCTAACATTGAGATTATACGATGCTCTTAAAATAGAACTATGAAAAAGATGAGTGGAAAATATGTGATTGTGTCTGTAAGATCGTCTCACATGTTAATTATAGTGATCACATATATAGTTGTGAGCATACGAGTTGTTGCTATCGCTTGCAGGCTTGCGTAGACACTAAAAAATTCTCTAAGCGAGAGAAAAAATGTCCGCCGAACAAAACGAAAACGAGGCTACAGCACTCTAAACACGCAAAACACCACAAGAAACTCGCAAAACACCACAAAACACCTACGGATATTCTGCTATGACGCATACCACACATTTGCCGCCATTTTTGAACAATCTGGAAGTACACCACTACGCTAACGGTTTGGTCTCGCGCACGCACACTATTACACCGCACACGTTCATCACGCTTACACAGCAGCTCCACACCACTAATGCTGCAGCAACCTCAAAACAGATTGCCAGCTCTTCAACACAATGCTTCAAAATAGGTAAAGTATATTCATTTATTAATGTATTATATATTTCATTATTATACACCAAACAGCATTAGCTACCTTACAATTTTATTGCCGTCATTTTTTGACGGGCAATTCGCTAGTAATAAATATTGTTTATATGGATGTTCAGTCCTGGAGACACATTGCTGGAAAGTTACTGGGGTGGTTATTTAATAATAAACCTGGTATATCATTTATTGAAGGTGACGTAAAAATACATTGTAATTACGTACTGATCACTGTATTTCGGCCATATTAACTCACTGATGAAAATACATCTTTTAGAAGAAAAGATATACAAACAGGGAAGGGGGAGCGAAGCGCACAACCTATTCCTAGTGTCACGTCCTGTTCTTTTTCCAAGATGGTGGCCGGGAGATGGTATTTGTGTGTTTCCAAGTTCTCAGAAAGTAAATAGATTTGAGTATATACCGCGGGGATCTGACTGCTCCAGTAACATACAGTGGACCCATCTTTAAGCAGCCTTTATACCTCATATAATATATGGTGGGCAAAAGAGAGATAGAAGCCTCCACCGTACAGTAGTACAGAAAATAAATAGTACATCTGTGTTCACATTTAAATGTCTAAAATAAGTTAAAAAACATATTTCCTGCTCAGAATTACAAGAAATACAGTTATTACATTGCATTCTGGGAACCTGGGTGGGGACATGCAAATGTGCCCACAAAGGCATTGCTCTTTAATGCAATACCATTTCAAACATATATATATAATTATTAACTATTTATATATCCATTTTACTTCCTATTTTTGGATTACTCTATGGATTTATATTAGGAATATGAGGGGCACTTCTCTCCCCCTTTCCTGTTTGGTTATCTTTCTTCTTATAGTAGCGACTTGCCTGTCAAAAATAAAATGTGAACCCTGGCAATGCTGTTTGCCACACAATGCGATGGTCTGCCCCCTCTGAGCACCTTCGGCGCTCATCGAGAGCCTTGCGCTGAGCGTCTTTCGTGCTCATCTCGTGGCTTGCAATGAGCGCCTTTGGTGCTCATTGTGAGCATCTCCTCCCATTTACTTCACCGCTTATTACATGCCTCGGCAACTTGCAAGTTTTGTGGACCCCCCTATCCCTTCCCTGTGTGTTTCTCCTCTGTGTGTGTGCTGAATGTTTGCGTGGCGCTCGCTGACTGCTGTTGGTTTTATTTTCTAAGTCCTGCATGCTTGGCGTTTTCGTCTGTGTCCCGCGTGCCTGGCGTCGTTGGTGTAAGTGTTACTATCTTTGCCGTCGTGTATTTTCTACGTCCCGCGTGCCTGGCCTTGCTGAGCCTCGTGTTCATCCTGTTTCAGAATTTTTACGTTTTTTCGCCTGCCATTTAATTTCTAGCTTCTGTAATTTTCAATCGTTAAAAAAGACAAAATATGCCTCAAATTAACTTGCAACCTCACTCTTAGACTCCCTGGCTCTCCCCCTGTGCTGTGTGTGAGTGTGCAAGGGTATTTGAGGCATATTTGTGTGTTTTTGCCTTCTTTTCTGGTTTGGTGGTTCAGCCGTTAAAGTCGTATTTTTGGCGAGCACGTGCCTCAATGGCTCGCCTTGCTTTGCGAGGCTCGCAAGCGTGACGACACATCTCAGCTTGACAACTATTGTATGTGATAGAGCATGGACATGAACGGTGCTCCACCCAGAAGCTGCAGATCATCGAAACATCTTTATCTCCAACACTTGAACTAAGTCTGAGAACTTTATTTCTACCCACTAATGGATTGATTACTTACCCATACTTGTGGGACAAGACATTGAGATCACAGGATTATTTACTTACCAACAAGGTTGGAGATTATCTAGTGGGTTCTCACGTGGCTAAGACTGTGGGGTCTCGTATTTACGCTGAGTGTATGGGTCACGTCTTGTCACCTGGTGGTGATTGCTTTGAATGTACTTTCAGGATATACATTTTGTTACACTACCTGGTCATTCACAGAACTTCAGTTACATCACTGATCTTTGTTGTGTACGGTGAATTTGTGTTTACCGTAAGTAGGATTCCCGGCTTGTGTATAATCTAGCCTTGGCTTTGCATAAAAGCTGTGCAATGCAGTGGTCATAAGCTTAAAGGAAGCCATGTTTAAAATGGTCTATGGACTGAAGAGCGAGGCATTTGTGGTCACATTTGCATGTCCCAGGTCAGCTTCCCAGAATTCAGTGTAATAACTGTTTTTCTTGGAATTCTGAGCTGGAAACAGGTTTTTTAACTTGTTTTAGACATTCAAATGTGAACACAGATGTACTTTTTATTTAATGTACTACTGTACGGTGGAGGCTTCTATGGTTCTATTGCCCACCATATTATAAATGATTGTTGTGGTGAACTATGCCAACTTACTTTATAATATATATATATATATATATATATATATATATATATATATATATATATATATATATATATATATATATATTATGGGTTAAAACTTTCATGGGAAAGACCTACTGTTCCATAGCCCTCTAGTGTCAAATCTGGTAATGCATGATTAAGTTTAATTTTGCTGTTTTTTGTGTCCCCTATTCATTTAAACAGGTGGGGGGATTTGTCCTGTATGAGAGTGCTCAGCTGAGTGCATCACCATACCATCTTTTTTCTCCTGGAGTTCCATCAACTTCACAGACTGGTAACTATAACTAACTGTAAGCCAGGCAATGCTTTTCACCACACAATGTGAGGCTTTTACTCCTCTGAGCACCTTTGGCACTCATTGTGAGCCTCTCCCCCCGTGTACTTCAACTTTCCTGCTTTGCAATTATCACCTTCAGCGCTCATTGCGAGACTTTCCTCCCGCCTACTGTACGGGACGCTCATTGCATTTTTCGTTAACCTGCAAGTTTAGTGCTTGGCAATGCCATGTGTCTCTTTCCACCATCTCCCCCCTCGGTCCCTTCCCTGTGTGTTTCTCCTCTGTGTGTCTGGTGAATGTTTGCATGGCGCCCGATGACTGCCGTTGGTTTTATTTTCCGGCGTGCCTGGTGTTGTTGGTGTAAGTGTTAGTGTCTTTGCCGTTGTGTATTTTCTAAGTCCCGCGTGCCTGGCTTCGCTCAGCCTCGTTTTCATCCAGTTTCAGAATTTTTAAGTTTTTTGTCCTCCATTTTTTTCCTCCCTTAACCGATTTTGTATTGATGAAAAAACCCAAGATGGATCAAATTTGCTTGCCACCTCACTCCTAGGCTTCCAGGCTCCCCCCCTGTGCTGTGTGTGAGTGTGTTATTATTTTTGTTAAATAATTTTGTTTGTTTTTCGTGTTTTTAGAGTTACCCGCTTCAGTCGCAGTTGCGACCTTTGAAGTCGAGTGTCTCAACTGCTCGCCCCGGTTCGCAAGGCTTGCAGTCACGTGAAACTGCTCGCCTTAGCCGCTCATTGCAGCCTAAGTCCCACGTGGTCGGTGGCTCGGCCCGCTTTGCCCGGCGAGCAAAGTGTGACCAACATCGCAAGCGTTCTGGAAACTGACAACCATATATGTGATTGTAAGACCTCCTTAGTTTTTATGCCTGTTTAATTGTTATAGGAATAACTCACAAGGACTATCTATATTGTAAGAGTTATGAAGCAGTCATCTATGTTCAGCATTTTTATTTTCTAGAATAACTATTTAATGCTAAAACCACTGGAGCTCTTTTGAGGAACTTGTGCAAAATGTTTTTAGAATAAAAAAAAGCAAAGACACATATAGACTTTAATTTGTTAAATATCAAATGCATTATGATTTACTGTGACCGGCCTAATTTATTATTTTCTTCCCTGTTTTGTCACTGTTTTGTCACTTTTGATGCAGATAAGATATTAATTTAGTTTCTACAATGACGAGCAATTTATAATAGGATCAAATCAATCCACAAATAAATGTGACTTAAAGTAGTATAACAGACTAGGGTGACGATCCAAGTAAGCAACAAAACACATGCAGCTGGCAGTAAGTATAATTGTACAGAATAGTCAATGAATTAAAGACTTTTATCTACTTGTATTAATCTGTGATAATTAACTACTGTAACATATGAATGTCCTGTGTTGTTTTGCTATACCTGTATCTGCCAGCAGGTGGCACTTTGTTGTCACTTATCATTGCATGTTTCTGGCGTGTTAATGAGTGTATCATTAACACGCCAGAAACATGCAATGATAAGTGACAACAAAGTGCCACCTGCTGGCAGATACAGGTATAGCAAAACATATAATAGTTGTCAAACGGCGAGTCGTTGTTACGTTTGCTAGCCTCGCATAGCGGGGCGAGCCGTTGAGGCACAGAAGTCTTCCGACCTTGCACGACTTAGGCGATAAGCGCAGAAGGCGCTCATTGCCTGCTAACCTTTCAAGCAAGGCGAGCAGTTGAGGCATTGAAAAACGTGGGACACAAAAAAAAATTTAATTTTACATTTTAAAAACACTCACACACAGCACGGGGCGACAGCCAGGACATCTGGGAGTGAGGTTATACACAAATTTAAGATGAATTTTGACGAGTTTCGTAACTCGAAAATCGGCTAAGCGAGAAAAAAATGTCGGTCGAAAAAAATGGTTTGCTTCGCGCACGCAGCCTATTTACACTGCACACTTGCTGACACTTACACCTCAGATGATCAGCAGTCCAACTGGACATTTTAAAAAATACGCCAAAAAGATTGTTAGCTCTTCAGGATATTGATTGCTGCATATTAAGTACAAATAGGTAACATATATTAATTTATTAATTATTATAGTAAGGTATATGAATTTATTCATTATTACAAAAAAAAACATCTCATATTTTACACTGCTCTTAATTTATGAATAATGCGAATTGGCTAACAGGGATAGGACACTTAAAGCAGTTGAATATTTAAATTACTTTATTATGCTCTGACACCTGATACATTTTCACAAGCCCACACGCGGGACTAAGGCGCTCTATGCGACATGCAAAGGCGCTCATTGGACTGCGAGTCTCGCAAAGCGGCGACATGCAGGACTTAGGGTGAGGCGAGCAGTTGAGGCATGCAGTGATTGCAGTTGGTGGCCCATAGGGAGCCGAAGCGAGGCGAGCAGTTGAGGCACACATTACACTCCCATTGTGTGACAAACAGCATTTCAACACTTTTTTTGCCCCGTCATTTTTGCCAAGTCGCTAGTTTAATATAAAAGGTAAAAACACCCATTACACCCACCCCAATATGGTACAATTACTGAAACATTTTGGGCATTATCATAATTAATCATTCAAAAGATGGGACCTAAGTAATCAGATTTAATGATTCTGGGAAAATAACCAGTAATATAAATATACAATGTTACAATTATTATAATGTTGTGAGTCATAGAGCTCTCCAAAAATAATAAAGGATTTAGAAGACTTAGAGACTCGGGATCTATTCCTCTTTGCCTGCGCATTTCTTCTGCAGTTACAGGTGCCATCCGCCTGACGGCACTGTCAGTTTTCGGGCGCAGTCAAGTTCCAGGGAATACAAAGAACTATTCTCCCCTCCGACATGGCGCCACTCGAACAGCGCTGAGTAGACAGCGAGGCCATTCCTATGTTCGGCGCGGGCACTCGCCCCCCCCCCCCCAGGGCTTCGGGCGCGCCTCTCACAGCTCAAGGCCTCTTCTGTCGGTGCGTCATACATGCTATTTTCAGCAGTATCCGAAAAGTGACAGCGCCATCTGTTGGCGGGCGGCGGAACTGCAGGTGTCAGATTTTGCAGTCGTGAAGAGGGAAAGGACCGAGAATCGCTGCAGTATATATATAGATAAAAAATTTAATAAAGTAAAAACAATTGCATGCCTCTAATTTATTACCTTTTACATGCAATTATGTCGTGGTGGTATCTAACATTTTGGTTTCAACTCATGGGCGGAGCTACAGCCTGAACACTAATATGAACCCTGTAACTGGCATCACCCTGGGCCCCCACTACTGGTACCCGGACGCCTTACAACAAAATCCCCCCCCCCCCCCCGTTTCTGAAGTGGACTAGCCTAACTGCAACCTGCTCTCTGCTTGTGTCTGCTGGCAGGGGGAGGAGCGAAGGAGGGAAGAGCTAGCAGACTGGCAGCACGGAGCCGGAGGTAAGAGACATGGAGGAAAAAGGGGGGAGAGGGGGAGACATTGGGTAGAGAAGGAGACATGGAGGGAGGGAGAGGCATGGGGAGAGAGAATGAGACATGGAGGGAGGGAGAGGAATGAGGAAAAGAGGCAAAAGGGAAAACGGGAGACACATGGAAAGAGAGAAAGGGAGAGGGAGAGACATGGAGGGAGAGGGAGAAACATGGGGAGAGAGGGAGGCATGGGGGGAGACATGGAGGGAGGGAGAGGCATGGGGAGAGAGAATGAGACATGGAGGGAGGACGAGGCATGATAAAAGAGGCAAAGGGGAAAAGGGAGACACATGGAGGGAGAGAAAGGGAAGGGGAGACATGAGGGAGAGGGGAAACATGGGGGAGAGAGGGAGGCATGAGAAGAGAGGGGGAGATATGGAGGGAGGGAGAGGCATGGGGAAGAGAGGCAAAGGGGAAAAAGGGAGACACATGGAGGGAGAGAAAGGGAAGGGGAGACATGGTGGGAGAAAGGGAAACATGGGGGAGAGGAGAGACATGGCAGAAGAGGGAGGCATGGGTAGAGGGGGAGACATGGGGAGAGAGGCAATGGGAAAGAGGGAGACACATGGAATGAGACAGAGGGAAGGGGGAGACATGGAGGGGAAAACATGGGGGTAGAGGGAGAGTCTTGGGGGAGAGGGAGACATGGGGGAGAGAGAGGTAAGGGGGAGACATGGAAGGGAGAGAGAGGTAAGGGGGAGACATAGGGGGAGACACGGGGGAGATGGAGACATGGATGTAAAGGGAGAGGCAAGGGGGAGAGAGGCAAGGGGACACTTGTGGAGAGAGAAAGAGGTAAAGGAGACATTGGGGAGAGAAGGAGAGGCAAGGGGAAAGAGGGAGACAAATGGAGGGAGACATGGAGGGAGGGGGGAACCAAGGGGGAGAGAGGCAAGGGAAGAGAGGAAGACAAAAAGGGAGGGAGAGGCAAGGGGACACATGGAGGGAGAGTAGGAGACATAGGTAGAGGGATGCATAGGGAGAGGGGGAGACATGGAGGGAGGGGTCGACATAAGGAGAGGAATGGGGTAGAGAGGCAAGGGAAAAGAGGGAGGCACATGCAGGAGAGAGGCAAGGGGGAAACATGGAGGAAGAGGCATGAGGTGAGAGAGGGATACTTAGGGCAATGGGGAGAGAGAGGCAAGGGGTAGAGCGATGTGAAGAGAGAGGGAGAAAGAGAGTGAAAGAATGAGAGGGGGAAGAGAGAGGGAGAGGGGGAGAGAGAGGGGAGAGGAGAGAAAGAAAGGGGTAGAGGAGGAGAGAGAGGGAGGGGAGAGAGAGAAAGCAGAGAGATAGTTAGAGAAGAGAGGGGGGAGGGAGAGAGACATGGAGCGAAAGAGAGGGAGAGAGAGAGAAGGGGAGATTGAGAGAGGGAGAAAAAGTGAGCATTGTGTTAATGTTGTTATTGTTTTTTTGCCTTAAACTTAACCTATGCGAATATGTTAGTGCATTACAAATAAAGGATAATAATAATAATAATAAAGTATCTTTATTTGAGTGGGAAAGGTGGAAAATAATTTCACTCTGCAGTACTCTGGAAAGCATTGTGGGTGCTCACCACTAGATGTCATCTGTGAGACAAGTTTCCAGTTGATGCATTTGCACTGGTTCCAATTACAGTAATGTTTCTATGCCTGGAGTAGGGCGCCTCACGGAGAGATGGCTTATAATACTTTTTCCCTGGCAGCCCATATCAAGGAATGTTTCCCCCAATCAGAATGTTACACCATATAGAACAGGGTTGTTACTTTGCTATTGTTTTTTATTTTTACTATATGTATACATTTATACATACCCAAGTACCTTGAAGCTGTGCACTATACCATGTAGGGTCACCCAAGATGGGCAAGTCATAGCAGAGAGGTTAGACAAATCATAGTCCACTAGAGAAAGAACTGGTAATCCACTCTTATGGACAAGCACAACCAGAAACACAGACAGATGTGCCTGGCTTGCTGCAGTCCATAGGATCATGGAGAGTCGGACACGACCAAACGACTAAACAACAATACATTTATACCTCTTGGCAATAAAATAAAAAACGTTTTATGTAGGTGAAATTTGGGACATAATAATTTAAGAAAAAAGCTTCCATAAATGAAACTAAAGCTTGTTGTATATAACTTTCAGTATGTCAATAAGAAATGATAACACATTGCATCATGGGAAATGGGGATTTCTAAAAACAATCTTTTCCAGGGGTCGTCAAATATTGCGTAGAAGGAGTGTAAATATATGTGTAACTATTAACTCACAGAAACCTTTTAATATAATTGCTTTGAAATGAAGGAGAGAACATTACATAGGGAAAGAAACCGAGAAAAATAATATATCATAACAATGTTTATTTCAGGAAATGGAAGGATTATGAGGGATTTAGCATTAGATTGTAAGTTTGTGAGTTTTCAATCTTGTAAGGTACTATAGCGCACACTAGCTTCTAAACTCAAAGACAGGGCCCTCCAATCTTGCCATGTGTCAATTGTGTTTTACCTTCAACTAGACGCTTGTTCAGCGCTACGGAATATGTGGGTGCGTTACAAATAAAGATAATAATAATAATATATAGAACATTTAAACTTCAATTATTAAATACCACATGAAACAGAGAAGTATCAGAAACGGAGAAACAAAATGCTCTGTCGATAGCACATAACATTGGAAATGCAGAACATGCCACTTTCTTCTACTTTTCCGTAGTTTCTTAAATGGCCATATGGTTTTAATCAAAGTGTTTTGTGCTTTCTCTGGGGTTTGGACTAATAGACATTCTCCTCATAGCAACTAATAACCGGAGTTTAGTACCAGGTTATCTGGGCTGTCAGTATATAATGTAGCGTACCACATATGGCATCACTTATAACTATAGGTAACAACATGTACTTTATCAAGTGAATGTTTTTTTTTTATTTTTTTATTATGTTTTTGCATTGAAGTTTATGTGTTTTCTTTTTTTAAAGGGTCTCTGAAAAATAGTAATCAACTGTTTGAATGCACAGTAAAAGGTTTGTTTTTTTTTCTTATCAAGCTCTACCTAACTATTTTAATCATTCCCGAGGCTTGTAAGCTTCAGCTTTCTCCACCCCCTGAATGAATGAAGTATTGTGGCTGAAGTGGAGCCACCCAGGAGGAAGTGATCACTAATATAGTTTGTAAAGTGTGCGTAGTGTTCCAGTGGGAGCGCATGCGCACTTCACAAACTATTTGTACGGATTTCCATACATGCCAGAGA
Organism: Discoglossus pictus; assembly: GCA_027410445.1. Taxonomy (NCBI): domain Eukaryota; kingdom Metazoa; phylum Chordata; class Amphibia; order Anura; family Alytidae; genus Discoglossus; species Discoglossus pictus. The sequence goes on along the minus strand of CM050176.1, from coordinate 37,322,147 downwards.
CAGAGTGGGAAGGGGGGAAGAGACACAGGGGGAAAAGGGGCACAGGGGAGGGAGGAGGGGAAAGAGATGCAGGGGAGGGCGAGGGGGGAACAGACATGTGGAAGGGAGAGGGGGAAGAGACAGAGGGGAGGGAGAGGGAGAAAGAGACACAGGGAAGGGAGAGGGGGAAGATACACAGGAAAGGGAGAGGGGGAAGAGACACAGGGGAGGGAGAGGGGGGAAGAGACAGACGGGAGGGAGATGGGGGAAAAGAGACACAGGGAAGGGAGAGGGGGAAGAGACAAACCTACAAATGTTTAATGGAAGAAAATGCCATATTTTAATAACATAATCTAATTGATAAAGTATATATTATTACCATTACTTGTAAGTTGTACCATATCTGGAATCTCCATTAGTGCCTTTAAATAAATCACTTAGTTATAAATACAAATCTGTGTGTTTGGGCAGGGGGCTTCTGTTTCTCTAGGCCACTTCATTCCGCCACCACCTAAGGGCACTTACCCAATGAAACAAGACCCGGCCTTGCTGAGCCACTGGGCCTTTACCCCCAGTCCAAATTAATCATGCTAATGCTTGTATGCTCGTGTGATTAGCTGGGATGGGCAGGACCCTCTACAGCCCATTACAATGAATTCCAGAGGGTTGGATTAGTGGAAAATACACATTTTAATAAAATAAAAAAATTCCATGTCCCTTTAAGTTTTCTAAATAGATAAATTAGACAAAATAAATTGACCATTTGGTAATCTGTCATCAATATTTATTTTCTGTCTAAGTTTCTGTGTTCCAGTAATGCATATACTTTTTTCTAAGTATGTACATATTTATTGTACATCTCATTACAGTTCTGCTTCCTGCAGGGTGGCAAGTTTGTACGAGGGACAATATTCTAATATAATATTCTTGGTCTTGTAAAGGCTTTGGATAATATACCAGTGAACAATGAAAGAACTGTAGCCCCCAGAATGTACTCAGCAATCAGGGCTTTTGTGTAGATTGCTTATAATATCTTAGGATTTAGCCATGTCCTCTAAGATGTCAGGTCAAATTCTTAGTCTCAGGATGAGATTGTGATGCTGGTGGTTACCCGATGGAAGGTGGAGTCTCGTGATAGGGATTATAGGGATTGTATTGGGGTCTGGATCTGGTTAGCTGAAGAATCATTTGAATCAATCAAGTTCTAGGGCAGGTAGCAGGAATTGATGTCAGGGTCACAAGCAAAAGGTCATGGTTGGTAGCAGTCCGAGTAACCAAATGACAGACAAGAGGTCTTTTTGTAAGGGCGACTCTGAGATGATCACAACATTTGTAGCTGCTCAATTATGCAGCCTGTGTGTTATAGGCAAGTGGTGTGTCACCCCAAAATATACTCCACTCTGTTGGTTGGTGTGATGCATGTCATGATTGTGGTCAGGTCCCTCTCTTGGGGTGAGGGGTCGCAGAAGTATTGGCCAACGCCACATTAATTTAGCCTGCTTAGAGGGTGTTACCTTGGATGAGGACAGTGTAAGGTTTGGTAAAAGCCAAAAACTTTAGCGTATGGCTTGATAGTGGCCAAGATCTGCAATGGCGGGCTTGGTGAATGCCAAAAAGAAAAGGAATCGGAGAGGAACACACGCCAAGCTCCGACTAAAAATCTGACTGAGGTGTGCAAGGAAGAGGTAGGTCAGAAGAACTTATGAAAGGTGAGAGAGGGATCCTCCCACAACGCCCAGGCTACACCTGGACATTTATACACAACTTAATGATGCATATTACGCGTAGGATGGCCGAGAGTAATACCAATTACACAGGCACCCAGAGCATAAGCCCAGAGAATGCACAAGAAGGTACTTTGGACCTTGAAAAAAACGTACACATTTCGAAGTTTGCTGAATAAGCCGAACATTTTGGAGAAGATCTTACATTTCTAGAACCAGCCATCACATCAATACCAATTTCCTTGACTCATGTTTTCCCTTCAAACTGGGAACCACAAAACTCAAGAAAACATTTCCTGCTAATTATCACTCAGAAGAATGCCACTGGCTGCATGATTACAAATTAAAGTATCTTTTCAGCTGTCCCTTCCTTTGTTTATCAGTTAGACAGGATGCAGGGTTAAGGATGGAATGAGGCAGCTAGGCCGAGAAAACAACTGATCATTAACCCCATGGAAGACGACGTGCAAGCTGAGCAAAGGGCATTATATATATATATATATATATATATATATATATATATATATATATATATATATATATATACTGTTGCACCAGGTTAAATAATTAACGACCATGTTATAACGAGGTGCACATTTTCACTCATACTTCCTATGGGGAAATGGGTAATTGCAGCCTCAAAAAAACCTAGCTTTGTAAAACTACCCTTTGTAATCTTATTTATGACAACAATTTAGGACGGATTGGATTTGTAGAAGTATTTTTATTTATTTGCCTTTTAACCTGAATTAATCTGGTTTCCTGAAGCACTGCTTCCTGAAAACGTACATTCTGCATTATCCCTCAACTTAACAATGGTTTTGTTTAATCTACTATATTTAATCAGCTGAAATAATTGTAGTTTTTAGATTTTAATTTTTACATTTTTATTTTTTTTTTAAAGATTCGGTACAATTGAATTTTTCTGTATTGTTTGGCGAATCCAAGTTCTAATTACATTATATGACCATTTACCTCACTGTAAGTGTCTTCATGGTGTGAAAGACACAAGATTACATGTTAAAAATATATTTTTTTAATTGCACTAATAACAGCTACATATATATATAACATTTAGGTCTGTTTACATACATATATATCCTGCCTGCTGGCTGTTGCATGAGTAAAAACAGATATCTGAGGAGCACATAGTGTGGTTATTGTCTATAGGAAAGACAGTGATTGATAGTAGTTTTCCCTGGACTAAGGACTGCACTGACCAGATGACCCATAACTGACCTGTTTATGTGGTTCCAGCATTCCATGCCTGCACAGATAGATTTGTTAAGCCAGAGTGGAGCAAAAATTCCCCTGAACTGGTCTAAATTGGTCAAATTCCAGAGGCAAAAGACTTAAATTGTCTGCAGTGTCTAAAAAAAGGCATTATGGAGGCATTAGCAGTCTTACCATTGGCTTTAATGGTGGACACACCCCTACAACCTGATTGGCTGCAGTAATGGAAAAGCAAGTGGACAACCTGTTATACATGTAAACACAGATTTTATTTGATTGGATTTCTCAGTGAGAAATGCCACATATTTAAAAAAGTCAAAAAGTATTTCAACATGCTTTTGTGAGATCTTTAATGTTATGTGGTGCAAATTGTGTTGAATTAAGTGGCCCAAACTAAATGCTTTGTTTATGAATCCAGATAATTGCAATCATTGCATGTAACAGATAATACTGACCATGATATATTACATGTGTGCTTCCTTTTTCTCGCAATGAATGAATCCTGTGAGTGCTGCCTTTTTCTGATCCTGACCTTAAATTGTTCTTTTCTTTTTCTTTTTAGCTGTCATCGTAGAAATATTTGTTTGTTGGAGTCCCCATTATTGTTAAAAATAAGAGCCACAAGAATAATAACATACAGCTGTACAATGGATTGCCAAGTTATTTTTGTGTAGTAACATATTTTGGTGACACAGAATATTGTAGAAAGAGTGAAATAAAACGGCACTCTATTATTTAATAATTCTTGTTATTATATATTCGACATATCCAGGCCAAGGTCCAGAGATTGCTTCAGGTCTATTCTAGCTCACTCCTTACTGCTTTTTCTAGACACAACCAAACGATCTGACTTGCTTTTATATTGATTAATGTGTTATTTAAAGCGACATTGACATATGACAATATAAGATCATAGACAAAGAAATTGTTATCAGCAGTGGCTGAGCTACTGCCGGTGCAGCAGGTGCAAAGCACATCATGGCAGGAGCCCTCTAAAAGGAATGAAACGTAACTATTTATCTTATAGAAAGCCAAACTAATCACTCTACATATATTTTTGACTTTTTAATTGACTGCTAGAGGCACCTACTTTGTATAGAGTTTTTTTTTTTCAATTATTTTGCATTTGGGCCCTCCATTCTCTATCTCTGCCCCTGATTATTTTCTTGTTAACATTAAATCAGTACTTAAAAATACATTAAATGTAACTTTTGAAACATTGGTGGAGAATAAAGGGCCCCAGTGCAAAGAAAATTGTTTTATCTCCACTCCTCTCTTCAAAGGGGGGATGTCAAATTATTTTTGCACTGGGCTCCATCAGGTACCAACTCACTCATTGCCCCTCTCCAAGACCCTTTCCCATAGCTGCTTCCACCAAGAGCCCTTTCCATAGCTATATAACAAAATAAAATAAAAACAAATATATACAGTACTGGGTACCCCCAGAGGAGGGCCCTGGTGCATTGCATGCTTGCACTACTGGTTGGTCCGCCCCTGTTATAAAACATACATTTGAACTTTAGCATAATTGCTTCTAGCAAATCTGTCTTCTCTTTACCCTAATACCTGTCCAGGGTGTAAGAAAGGATCTGCCCAGGGGGCTATTTTGCTTTTAACTGGTGTAAATGGGACTGCAACAGGAAGTAGGCAGATAAAGACTCTTTTCAGGAAACCCCCCTGGGCAAACCATCTCCCACCTCTTGGACATGGAGAGATGATGGACTGAAGTCTAAATTCTAAAATCCAAAAGCAAATTTTAAAAACTACATTAAATTTCCTTCTGCAAATAGTTATTGCTACTCAGTTATAATTATATTGTGTGAGCAGCACGGTGGTCCTTTCACTCCCCTGTGATTTAATACATTGCATATATATGTAGACAATAGGTGTTTCTTTTTGTGAATCTAGTGTAATAGGGAATATACAGAGGGATCAAGTAGGTTTCCATTATCTCTTACCTTTACATTAAGTAATTATCTGAAAGGGAAATACTTTAAGGATTAGCCTGTGCAGGAGCTGCTACCCTTGAAGGTACAATCATTTGCAAGTACATCTGGTTATTTATTCAGCACAGAAACCCATTTGAAGAGAATACAAGAGAACGCATGTTTTATTACGCTCATATGTTTTTTTCATGGTCCTAAAATATCTGTGTGTTTATTTAACAAAACTAATATGTAACATCTTCACACTCATTAAATGACCTCTGAAGTCCCCTACTTATAGTGTGTTCTTTTGAAGGGCTCCTTGATAATGGGCAACATGTTTTCAGAAAGTAAACACAAACAGCCTTATTAAATTGCGATTCGGCCAATCGAATAGGGCTCTATATAAGGCACAGAGCATATTTTTACAGCAGTTTTTAGTTAGAGATCTTCTATCCAAAAGCAAGGTCTTCATTAATTAAAAACTTCTGTAAAAATAAATATGCTCTGTGCTTATATAGAGCCCTATTCAATTTTCCGAATTGCAATTTAATAAGGCTGCTAGTCACATGTAGAATTGTGAGCATGCGGGCTGTTGCTAACACTGCGGGCTTGCAAAATTTACAGAGTTACGAAACCAAAATATGAGACACGTTATGACCTCGCAAAAAACGGGCGAAACCCGCGCACATGAAAACATGAAAAACACAATAAATACACACAACACATACATAAAAAGCTTACCTACAGGAAGAGGGAGCACCCAGCGCCTCGAAAAATGAAGTTACACCTCAATTTAACTCCAAATAAAAGAGTTTAGACAACCAAAAATCCCCTAAGCAAGAGAAAAAATGGCAGCCGAAAAAAACGAAAACGAGGCTACAGCAGTCTAAAGACGCAAAATACCACCAAACACCTACGGATTTTCCGAAAAAGACGTACGAGATCCGAAGACAAGGACGCAACCCGCGCAATGTGTTCTAAAACATTAGAAACACAATAAATACACACAACAAACACATAAAAAGTTTACCCAAGCAAGGGGGGGCACCCAGCACCTCTGCAAGTAAAGTTAAACCTTGATTTAAGTCCAAATTTCTGAGTTTAGACACCCAAAAATCACCTAAGCAAGAGAAAAAATGGCCGCCGAACAAAACGAAAACAATTACTTAGAAGTAAGTGAAGTGTAAATTGTATATGACAATTACATGGTGGAGGATAAAACTAATAAAGTAAACCCTGTAAAACCATTTATATAGAACAGTTTTTGTCTAAAGAGTCCCTTTAATATGTATGTTTCACTCTTCAACTAGGCACTGAGCGATACTTGAAATGATGCATGTGATAGATTGCAAGTTTCAGTGATTGTCAGCTTGATGCTCAAAAATTCTAAAACATCTACACAAACCTTTCACCTCGTTGTCTTGCTATTTGCATTTTGTTTGTTTAGACCAACTCATTGTACGGACACCTGCAAAGCAACATATGAGAATAGACCAGCCAACCCTGCCGGCGCAACAATGGGAACGAAACAAAAAGAGAGTCCTTTGTCTACCAGGAACTTCCACATAACCTCACTCTTCCAACATCCTATAGAGTAGACATATTTTTAATTCCTGTTCATAAAAACTCAATTAGCCTGGCTTGTAACGCACAAGTAAATACCTGTAGGATGCAATCAGATGGCCATTGATCCCATTCAAGTTAAATGCCCAGTTAATCTGTTACAATGGTTGCCAAATACCCTCAAGGGATAGATTAGCCTAGCGGACCCATATCAGAAATACCAATCATTCCACTCAAGGTACCATTATATAGACATATCACATATATAGTTGTGAGCATGCCGAAGGCGCTCCTTGCCAGCAACTGCGACCCTCGCAAAATTTACGCCGTTACACAAGGAAAATACGAGACACGTTACGACCCATTACGACCTCGCAAAAATCGGCCATAACACGCGCACATGAAAACATGAAAATACAACAAAACACGCAACAAATACATAAAAAGCATACCTACAGCAAGAGGGAGCATCCAGGACCTCGAAGACTAAAGTTACACCTCAATTTAACTCAAAATAAAAGAGTTTAGACACTAAAAAATTCTCTAAGCGAGAGAAAAAATGGCCGCCGAAGAAAACGAGGCTACAGCAGTCAAAAGACGCAAAACACCACCAAACACTTACGTATATGCCGAAAAACACCTACGAGATTAAAAAACAAGGACGCAACCCGCAAGACCCCAAAAACAATACAAACAAAATAAATACAAACAACAAACACATAAAAAGGTTACTCACAGCAAGGGGGGGCACCCAGGACCTCTGCAAGTGAAGTTACACCTCCATTTAAGCACACATTTTGGAGTTTAGAGACCCGAAAATCACCTAAGCGAGAGAAAAAATGGCCGCCGAACAAAACGAAAACGAGGCTACAGGTCCCTAAACATGCAAAACACCACCAAACAGTTACGGATATTCCGAAAAAGTCGCACCACATAGAAAACGAAGGACGCTAAATCAGCCACAATATATACACCAAACACCATTAGCTCACTTACAATTTCATTGCCGTAATTTTTTGACGGACAATTCGCTAGTATAGTATAAATCCTTATGTCATTAACTAAGGCCAGTGGGTTATATGTCATAGAAGCAACATATGACAGCAACTATAAGTATGCTTCAGATGATCCACATGACCAGTTCTGTCTAACATTGCTGCCATACCGGCCCAATTCCACAGAGAAGCTGAGTTGTGGACATACTATATAAACGCCCACTCATCTTCTGCCAAACAGAAATGATATCACCCACCACATTCATGTTTCACTGCAAAGTATTTACACCCGTTTCATTAGATTGTAAGTTTGCGGGTTTTCCATCTTGTGTCGGTGCTTTAGGGAAAGCTCTATGTACATTAGATTGTAATCTCAAAGACAGGGCCCTCCATTCTTTTGCAATGTGTTAATATTGGTTTTTGCCTTGTACTTAACCCTTGTACAACTAAACGGAATATGTTGGCACGTTACAAGTTAAGGGTAAAATAATAATACTTGCAAATATTACAATGGACAAGTACATCAAGTCAGGGGAACAATATGTCTTTGTTGACCATTTAACCTATAGCAATAATTCATAACATGTGATGACACATACTACAGAGAATCACAGGCCAGCGGGGTTAGACGAGTGGTCGTGTGAGATTCCTTGGGGAGCAAGGAGGTATGAAAGTAACACATTCCTGAGATATCAGCATCCGTCAAGTTGTGCACAAGTCCTACAGGAGAGGTAACCAGGGGAAGTATAACAACACATCATTTTATGAAGAAGTAAATTAAAGAAACACATTTATACATAAGAAGAATAGACACATCTCCAAGGTCCTTATTCCATGGTTCCCTAAGAATAATGTAGTATATCCACCCTAAAGTTTTTATATGATATAGGGTTATGTAAGTGAGCTTGATTGTGAATGCATCTGATTAGTAGTGTATGAAAACATTGTTTTGCATGAAAACATCCCAAAATAAACATTAATTAGCTTACCTTGAAGTTAGCAAAATGTCCTATTTTTTTTTACACCCCTAGAAAACTCCACCTCAATTAGCAAAACATTCAAATTCAGGATCAGGCTAATACATTGTATCATTCTTCACCTCAGTGGCTTCGGGCATGTGCTCAGTACAAGAACTGCAGCAGTTACTTCCTGTGCTCTGTACCAGAAAGGTCAAAATTTGTATCTGTAGCTGTACTTCCTGTGGGTACACTGCTGTATTTCCTGTGTGTACCCGGCTTATGTAAGCGTCCTGTGGGTGTGAACCACTGGATTTGACTTTTGTGCAAATAACTTTGTAAGTAAACTGAACTTTTCTATATCTCACGTTTTCATACACTACTAATTCTCCTCTATCACATGTATTCATGCATATGTACTTAAACCTAATACAGTTAGAAGGTTATGAATTGCAATGGTAACATACATGTATTATTATTTTATAATTTACGGTTCCTTTGAAGGTATATTCTAGATAGAGCACATCCATGGCACACGCCTAGACTCCTGATATTCCCACTATACCGCTAGCGCTGTAACTATAGGAGAACAAAGGCTAAGAGAAACATCCACCCATGAGACCATACCGCCATGGTGTGTATTTAAAGACAGTATTTTTTGAGTACCACATATCATTAGTTGGTTTAGATCTCTCTATGTGGCATGTTAGTCTGTGGAGCCTCATTCCACAACTTATACTTCATAGAATAACTTCATCAGCGAGGCCCCTCTTAGCTCCTAGCCCAGTTTTTGTTAATATATATATTCTTTGTGTATATTTAGTGAGGGATTTGGGACATTTATTGCAGGTGATGATACTGATTGTTTATTGGGACCTATTTTTGAGTGTTGGATAGTGGAAGTGAGTGTGGGCTATTACAGATACAACTGTGTTCAGTGCACCACAGATATAGGTCAAGCTCTGTGGATTTGGCCATAACCAATATTATTATTATTTTACATTTATTTCTAATGCACCAAAGAGATTAATCTAAAAAGCTTTCACTTGTATCCTTAGTAAAGCTGTATGCATGCTCCCCCTTACATCTCTGGTCTCATCTCCAAATACTCCCCCACCCGCCCTCTTCGTTCTGCTAATGACCTTCTTCTTTCTACAACTCTTGTCACCTCCTCTCACTCCTGCCTCCAGTTCTTTTCTCGTGCTGCCCCTAGTCTCTGGAACTCCTTGCCTCGCTCCAAAACATTTAAAACCTCACTTAAAAAGCATCTCTTTAAAGAAGCGTATCACCTTCCACCCTAACACACTTATCACCTCTCTCACCCTCTTTTACCACTCACTATACCTTAGATTGTAAGTCTGCGAGTTTCTATCCTAAGTACTTTGGGAATTCACCATGGACATTGGATTCTGAGCTCAAAGACAGGGCTCTCTTCCTTTGCTAAATGTTAATCTGTATTTATCACTGTTTGAACCTAATTTATGTACAGCGCTACGGAATATGTCGTTATAAATAAACTATAATAATAATAATAGACAAGGCGTGCTAGAGTTCCTTAGTATTGCTTACAAGTACTATCCAAGATGAATTTGTTAGAGTTATAATGTTTGCCTAATGTTAGACTGGAGACTGGACATTATTTCTATCACTTGCAATTTCATTTCTAATGCGATTGGATTGTTCTGTTGTTTTCATCCATACATTGCAGACTAATATACACAAATATACACAATAAAATAGCAAACAATGCACAATTGTAATCTTGAGCAATACATTTCATGTCAATATAAGAAGTTGTATTAAGGGCCCCATTCCAATGTCTTGCACAGGCGACTTGCACTGTAACGTGGTCCCCTACCTATCTCAAACACTCTAAATTTCAGCTCTGTACAAATCTGTATAGGCTAAAATGATCAGATTTATCAAGTTACGATGACCTGTCCTATTCAGATTTCCCTCCAAGAAAGTCTAATCACTTTGAACTGTGCGACATGCGGGTAACATACTAGGCGTAAGCCCTTTTTTCCTACATACACTTACGTGGACTCCAGACCATCCGTAAAGGCAGAAAAATGCCTCTGAAAATGATTCAAGCGTCAGATCTGATTCTAAAAACACCATAACACCCCAACTGAGTCAGATGTAAAGATTGATTTCCTTTATCTGACACAACTGAGGGGTTAACAACGTGCACCCAACATCCTAACACTATACATAATTCGGGGATCTCATGGATCCCTCCCTCGCTGTGCCCCTACCCCTATGAGCCCAGGGATCCCTAGGATCCCCCAATTTACGGTACAGTAAATGGGGGACCCTGGGATTTCCCCCCTCCCATGCTGCAGGGAACCCCAGGGAACCGCTCCTCCCACTCAATGAAGGGAACCCCTCAGAATTCCCTCTCCCACTAACCCTGATCCCTACTAATCCCAATAACCATGGGAGTCTATTGGAACCCGCATTGCACCTAACTATTAACCCCTTGCCTGCAAGGACCTCCATGGCACCTATATGAAATATATATGCCATGAAGGACCTCCATGCCACATAAAATTAACCCCCTGTGGCAATAAAATGATCCCCTTATCCACATGGGTGCTGTAAGAACCTCCATGGCAAGTAAAACCTAACCCCATACCATGGGGGTACTTTCTATGGACCATGGGGGCATTCAAAGTTAACCCCTAGGATGGGGCATGTGCCATGGGGTTACTTAAGGCATATGAGTTAACTTTAGGTGCCATGGAGGTCCTTCCAGGACGTCCACTGCATATATTTTAGATGTACATGCCATGGAGGTCTTGTAAGTCAGTAATATTAGTGCCATGGAGGGTCTATGTTGATATGTAGGTGCAATGGGGGTTACATTTTTGTGTCACAGGGTTCAATGATTATGGGCCATGGGGATCCGTTAAGATTAAACATTGACTTTTTCTTAGGGATCAGGTGAGCAGGGGAAGGAATCCCCCAGAGTTCATTTTGCGCATGGAAGGAGCTTGTAGGGCTGATCAGAAGTGGGGTCCTAAACTGCTAATCTCTTATCATCATTAACCTGCCAAGGTAAGTGGCTTATGTAGATAGATGTGGGGAGGGGGTGTTTTCACTACTGCAGCACTGCTGTGGAGACTATTAAGCTCAGTGTCTCCTGTAGCTGGGACCGCAGCACATCAGGGCAGCCTCCAAACAACCCTGGTGTATGGTACCCAATTAATGGTGGGGTTGTGACGGGGACATAACTTGTGCCAAAAAAAAGCACCAACAGTTGCAGAGGCAAATGGAGACTGGTATTCTTTCAAAACATTATCACGCAATTTTATCCAAAATCCTGTAAACTGAAACTGGGATTTTGGAGAAAAACAATCTGGGATAAACTTCTCAAAGGTGATATAATCATCTACAAGTGGGAGGAATCGCTGCACGCATCCAGAAATTGCAAAGTTACGGTGCCTGGCACCAAAGTCTGAGAACTGACTGTCAAATGATGAATAATGTCCTTTTTGGTTAATGAAAAGCAAGCTTTCTGGATCACTCTGTATTTTCCAGGCAAGCTCTGGCATGCTGCACTCGGTATTTGTTTTAGTTTTTAATCATTTGATATCGACATGGTCACAGGGTAAAGAGATAAGCACTGCTACTTAATCATTTGATCATTTGCATGTTTATTTTATATGACTGTAAAATCGGACTTGGTGATAAGAATAAAAGCAAACTCCGTGGGTCTGAGGCCTTGTCACCTTGGACAGATTCCTCTGACCCTGGCTTATTATTTTTTCTTACAAGCTCCTTGGACACAGGAGGAGCCAGTTCTGCATTACTGAGCAATAAGGTGAAGGGGCTTAGAGGAACATTAACATGAGCTCAGAAACAGCACATTGTGAGACTGCAGGGCCTCAGACTTAATTCATTTTGAGATTAAAACTAAATTATCAGCTCATCAGACATTTCCTTTGCTGTTTAATGCAGTCTATTCATTTCCTTTATGTACGAGAAATATGCAATAAGAATTTTTAACACATCATATACATATTTCACAACTGACTGCGAGGAGGCCACTCACATATTACACGCAGATATTTGGGACAAGAAGGGTGGGTGAGTGGTTTTAAACCCAGACTGGAAACTTTTCCCTGAATGAGCAAATTACTCCACTCACTAAGAAAAAGTCATTTCCGAAGAAGAAAATTAGGTTACAATAATAACTGCTAAATCATAGAATTAGATAAAAAATAGATAAAATATAATAATTCTATTTAAAAATGGAAAATACAAATGGACGCATTAAAATGTGTGCAAAAAGTTACTTATGGACAAAATGGAGAAATGTGGCTCATGATCTGGAATCGGAGAGATGGGGTGGATCTGAGGGGGGTGCTCCTAATGGAATTTTATAAGTCTTTATAAGTTACTGTAAATAAATGAAAACAATGCAGTTCAAGAAAAAAAAGTATTACCAAATTAACAATATTAGCAACCATGTATGCCCTGGGCATAAAGCATTTAAAAAAACTATTGTTATAGGTGGCACGTCCTTCGTGCACTGGAGAAAAGCGCACAGTCACCAGGGCGCTGAGATCTACTCCCTGATGACGCTGTGCGCTCCAGCCTGCATCCCATCTGCCACAGAGGCTTCTCATGCGCGAGCGCCCCATCTCTTATTTACTGGACCTGCTTGCTGGAGGCTGCCAAGGCCAAGCTAAGGGGCTGACCGTGTGCCATGTGGGACTGGCATGTGTCACTAGGAGCATGTTGCATTGCATGTTTATCACTACATGTCACTGTCATTATTTGCATGTGTGATAAACATGCAATGCAACATGCTCCTAGTGACACATGAAACAATGCCTGGCCCATATGGCACACTGTCAGACCCTTACCTTGCCAGGTCCAGTAAATATCGTGCATGAGAAGCCTCTGTGGCAGATGGGATTCAGGCTGGAGCACAGAGCGTCATCAAGGTGCAGTTCTCAGCGCCCTGATGACGGCGCGCTGTTGTGCAGCAAGCGAAGGTCAGGGTGCCCTGTTTATAAGTACAGGAATCCATTTAGTGTTTGCTACATCACTATCTCAAAGCTGAATCATGAGGGCGTGAAGAGAGTGGTGAAGGAGGAAACAGAGATACATATAAAGGTATTGGATAAGACTGAAACACACACCGCCCATTCTTTCTCACTGAAAGACACCTTGCTTCATTAAATGCAACAATAGCTCTCTTGAAATGTAAACACAACTCTCACACACATAACTTCCACAAATGTATCATGGATCCCTCCAGGGTCCTGCAGAGACATAATATATATAGTAGTTACATCAGTATAACCACAGATTTTTAAACAAAGGCATTAAACATGGTTTGTGGACGGACCGGCGGCCTGTAAAACAAACGAATCCAGAGTACATTTTAATATAAAATATACTAGCGAATTGCCCGTCAAAAAATTACGGCAATGAAAGTGTAAGTGAGCTAAGGATGTTTGGTGTATACTGTATAATGTGGCTGATGTAGCGTTGTTCGTTTTCTATGTCGTGCGACTTTTTCGGAATATCCGTAGCTGTTTTGTAGTGTTTTGCGTGTTTATGGTAGTGTTTTGCGTGTTTAGGGACCTTTAGCCTCGTTTTAGTTTTGTGTGGCTGCCTTTTTTTCTCTCGCTTAGGTGATTTTCGGGTCTCTAAACTCCGAAATTTAAATGGAGGTGTAACTTCACTTGCAGAGGTCCTCGGTGCCCCCCCCCCCCTTGCTGTGAGTAACCATTTTATGTGTTTGTTGTTTGTATTTGTTGTGTTTGTAATGTTTTTGGGGTCGCGCGGGTTGCATCCTTGTTTTCTAATCTTGCAGGTGTTTTTCGGCAAATACGTAGGTGTTTGGTGGTGTTTTGCGTCTTTACACTGCTGTAGCCTCATTTTCGTTTTTTTCGGGGGCCATTTTTTCTCTCGCTTAGAGAATTTTTTAGTGTCTAAACTGCTTTAATTTCAGTTAAATTGAGGTGTAACTTATGTTTTCGAGGTCCTGGATGCTCCCTCTTGCTGTAGGTAAGCTTTTTATGTATTTGTTGTGTGTATTTGTTGGATTTTTGATGTTTTGATGAGCGTGTGTTGCGGCCTTTTTTTGAAATTTTGCGAGGGTCGCAGTTGATGGCAAGGAGCGCCTTCGGCTACGCGAGCCCGCAAGTGTTAGCAACAACTCGTATGCTCACAACTATTATAGTGTCAGACTATACAAAACAAATATGTGCATCTCACGATACACAACGGAGCACTGTGCCCTATAAGATAACTATGCGTTACATTACGCTGCATGCTTGTATCGGTAAGGGCCAGTAAGAGCAGGGTAGCTGCGATAAGAAAAGCTACAGAGTGTTTTAGGAAGCATTCCCCACAAGGGTGTGGTCACTTATACCCAGCAGTGCTCACAGCACAAGGCTGCTAATGACAGGGTTTGCAAAGTTTTGTCATATATTTGAGTGGTTGTCAAGGTGATAATGTTGTGACAAGGACTTGCATACTTGCAGTACTTGGCTACATGTTGTATATCCATTAAACTCAACCTAAACTAAACAACCGTTTTTAAGTGTTTTAGGAGCATTAAAAGACGAAATTAGAAGTTCCAACAAGGAAGAATAACAGAGGAGTTGTGGTTGAGATCCTCTACTCCAGTAAAGCTCTTTGTTGTTTCATGATTGCTGAAAAAACACAATCCCAGATTGGTAATTGCATGAATTACATCAGGAAATGGTAACACGAGAGTGGTCTGATTATATTTGCAGTAAGGTAGATAGATGGCTTTGTAGCAAATCTAATAGCTTTGAAGAACATCTAGTGAACAAATCTTACGTAAATATTGACCAGAAGAGTGCAAACTACCGGCCACCTACATCATTGGTGGAATTTAATGCTAACTGTTGTCGTCTCTGGAAAAACTATGTCCCTAGGCACCCCCAATTTGAGATCGCACAAGACGTACGCGCCACCATGTGAGTGCAGAGGATTGCACGCACCAACACCAGGGCGCTCCACAACGGGAATGGGGATAGGTGGCATGGGGATAGTCACCCAGCAGAGGTGAGACAGCTGTGTGTGAGGAAGCTCTGCGCCAAATCTTACTAAATGGTAATATAAAATGTGAGACAGAATCAGGAACGGTGCCATTTACCTCATCCACATCATGATGCCTTGTAGGACTGTCAAGGAATAGTGATGTGGATGAGGTAAATGGCACCCCGATTACGGGCGAAAAGGGGAACTAGAGGAAGAGAGAGAGAGTGGAATGGGGAGACTGGGGATAGAGAGAGATGGGATGGAAAATAGAAAGAGGAGGAAAGAGAGGATAATGGGGAGAAGATAAAGAAGACAACTGCGGTTTCATCCGGGCGCGCTGGTGTTGGTGCACGCATTTGTCAGGCATTCTAGGCGCGCACATGGCGGTGCGCATGTCTCGTGCGCCCAGAAATCGTGCCACCATGTCCCTTATACTGGGAGCTGGTCTCCTTCTGGTCAAAACAATGTCCTTTGATGTCTTGCTTTTGCTACCTCTATGATCATTGTAGGACATTCTTGGAAAAAAATAACACGATGCTCAGATTCATTGGACCTCTGGTTAGCTACCTTCTGCGCCCCACTCATATATTATTATTCATCCTGTTCAACATTATCTACTCATCAATTCCTGTAAAGTATAAAGATGATTGTATGAACTACATTTGTTTCTTTAAAAAAAATGGGTAACAATATGAAAAGTAATCAATTATTATAGACCTAGACTAGCCCATATTGGTATGTTTAAGAGTAACAACAGTTTTTCATAGATAACATCTGCTGACCTAATGTCAACTATGTTTGCATTTGAGAAAAAATTAATTCAAGATGAAACTCAAAGTTAAAAAAACATGTGGCACCTGGTCACCTGTTGTCCATCGCCATACTCTCATTTTCTTTATCTCCATTACAGTTTAGTCATTAATTCCATTATTACTGACCAAGTGACTGTATTTTAGTTTGCATGCAAATGCTAAAGAATCGGCCTCTAATTAAGGCTGCAAACAAGACAGCACAGAAACAGCCCTAGTGATCTTCTTATAGCAAGAGATTAAGGTGACTGTTCAATCCTAATTCTTCTAGACCTCTCTGCAACTTTTGACACTGTGGAACATGGAATATTGATAGAGCGGCTGAAGAAGTACTCTGGACTGCGTGGCGCTGTCCTCTTCTGGTTTACATCCTTACTCATTGGTAGGTTGCAGAGAGTTTATTCATGGCTATCCTCCTATAAACCCCATGCTCTGTCTTGGAGTCCCACAAGGCTCTCTTTTGTCTCAAATGCTGTTTGCTGTATACATGCTACCACTGGGAGAAATCATCAGAAGACATGGCCTAAACAACCACTGTCATGCCAATGACACACAGCTTTATCTGTCCATTGACTCAGATGCAGAACAACCTAATACATGTCTAGAAAGGGCTCCAGGAATGGATGAGTAGGATCGAGATGAGGCTGTACTTTGGATACCAGTAGCTTTCTTGGGTCAAACAGGAGTGGAGCTTCAGCTTGGGATCTCCCAGCTGTTAAAATCTAAATAAGTTCTAGATAGTGGTCAGAAATTAAGGCAGCTGTGATCAAATCATCATTTTTCCATCTAAAGGACGTAGACAAGATAAAGCACTTGATAGACCAGAAGACCTCCCTACTTTGGTTCATTCCTTTATATCATCAAGACTGGACTGCTGTAAATGCCTTTATCTAGGACTCTCAAATAAAGAGCTACATCTCTTACATTAGTACAGAATGCCGCTGCAAGGTTATTAACAAACCAAGCGTTCTTGGGACATAACGCCTGTCCTCCATGCCCTGCACTGGCTCCCTGTGAAAGACTGCATGCATTTTAAACTTGGCCTGCTGACATACAAAGCTCTACATGATGAAGGCCAAAGCTACCTGAAGGAGCTAATCACTCCTTATGTTCCAACTCATGCTCTGAGATCTGTAACTGAAAATCCATTAACCTTCCCCACAATCTCTGCACAAACCAATATGGTGCAACTCTCGACCACACTCAATAACAAAGGCCACTAATTTAAACTTAATTTTAAATGTATTACAGTATTACTTTTTCACACCAACAAATTTACAGATATTTCAAGCTGATACATCTTTAGACTAATGAAATAAAATTGGAAGATACCCTATTTCGTTAGCAAATTTGGGAAGTTCTTGTGTCAGGAGTACTTAAGAATAGTAGATCTTGGAGCCACTCTCACTACTGTTGGCGCCTCAGTGAGATCTTCTTTGAAAGTCTGATAGTTGGTCAGTAGTGCTCCTTTGGTGAAGAGACTGTGTGGCAGAATATCACCAATTCTGCTCCAGCAGTTCAGCAAAAGGAGTATGAGGGTCTACATGTCTCTCCCTACGTTGAATCCTCAGGAAACCTCTAGGCTCAGGCACTGGGTTGGTGATTGTGGCATTTGCTCTAGATCAGTGCCGTACACGGCTGTGTGATGGGACTTGTAAAAAATATACATGCTGGTTCCTCTGCTGGTCCCAAGAGGCAACCATAAGGCTCCTAGTTGGATTCAAAGTGCCTTACAAGACTTCCCCACATATTGTGTTACGTAAAATGCCGTCCTGAGTGTGTTGAGAGCTGTTGGTACTGCTTGTTGACACTGTGAATTGGAGATTCTCATGTCAGGAGTGGTTAAGAATAGCAGGACATGGAGACGCTCTCCCTATTCTTAGCACCTCGTGAGATCTTCTTCGAGAGTCTGATAGCTGATCAGTAGTGTTACTTTGTGTCAGAATATCACCAATTTCGCTCCAGCAGTTCAGTAAAAGGAGTATCAGGGTCTAAACATCTCTTCCTGCGTTGAATTCTGGGATCAGGAAGCAGTTCTAACCTCTAGGCTCAGGAGGTGGGTTAGTGATGGTGGCATTCGCTCCAGATCAGTGCTGCACACAGCCCTGTGATGGGTCACCCAAGGATCTCCATTTCTTTGGGTAAATTATCTTTCTGTGCTGTAATCCTCTGTGATTGCAAATGCTATTGTGGCGGGTGGTGCTAACTCAGGTTCTGCTCTCTCAGGACTGTCAAGCCAAGATGGTACAAGGTAGAAGACTTCTGTGAACGCAAGGGAAATGAGGTGAGACTGTCTAGGCCTCAGCCACTTGGACAAGCACAATTGTAGATCCAGACCAAAACTTAAAATGGTATCAAACGATTCTGCAAATTAAAATGATGTTGACTAAAGAGCACAGGTCGAGATGTAGGACACAAGAGTCCATTCAGGTAGCTGGGGCCTAGACCATTTAGGACTCTCAAGGAGAGCAAGTGAACCACGAATCAGTGAAGCCAGAAAATCACAAAGACATGGAAAGTGTAACCAGGTCCTCTAAAGGAATCAAGTCCTCAATCCTTGCTTTATTTTTCAGGTGGAATAAATAGATCTTGATTCCCGCGGACACAATAAAGTTCCATACCAAGATTTCACACTTGCTCTGGGATGATGTGTCTATATCGTCTCTACATCTCTTGGCACACACAGCTCCACCTTACTGTGGGGCATACCTCTTGGTCACTCTCTCCTATCACATCTCTCTCTTATCACTTTCTCCTGTCAAGATCACACTCTCCTGGAATGCCAAGTTCAAGGAGGAAAGTGGGGCCCTTGAGCAATGCTAATTTAGGAAGTACCTGTAAGGCAAGTTTGACTGACAAATAATGGAGAAGGAGAAATGGCTAAGCACTCTCTCCGATTAGTACCCCTTATCTCTCGTCAGCCTCCATCACGCTCCTATCTGTACTCTTTATCCCTCTCCTATCAGTACTCCTTACTTCTCTTTATTTTCTCCTGTCAGCCTCCATCCCTTTCCTATCAGTACTCCTTACTTCTCTTTACTCTTTCCTATCAGTACTCCTTACTTATATTTACTCTTTCCTATCAGCACTCCTTACTTCTCTTTACTCTTTCCTATCAGTACTCCTTACTTCTCTTTATTTTCTCCTGTCAGTCTCCATCACTCTGCTGTAAGTACTCCTTACAGTCTCTTTCACATCTGTCCCTTACACTCTGTTATACAGTCTCTGTCACATCTGTCCCTTACACTCTGTTATACAGTCTCTGTCACATCTGTCTCTCACACTCTGTTATACAGTATCTGTCACATCTGCCCCTCACACTTTGTTATACAGTCTCTGACACATCTCCCTCTGTTACATCTCTCTTTTATACAGTATCTGTCACATCTCTCTCTCCCTCTCTCTCACACACTGTTATACATTATCTACACATCTCTCTCTGTCACAGCTCTCAATCTCTCTGTTATACAGTATCTGTCACATCCCTCCCTCTGTCACATCCCTCACTCTGTCACATCTCTCTCTGTCACATCCCTCTCTCTGTCACATCTCTCCCTCTGTCACATCTCTCTCTCTCTCTGTCACACCTCTCCCTCTGTCACCTCTCTCTCTGTCACCACTCTCTCTCTGTCACATCTCTCTCTCACACTGTTGTACAGTCTCTGTCACATCTCTCTCTCTGTCACATCCCTCTCTCCGTCACATCCCTCCCTCTGTCGCATCTCTCCCTCTGTCACATCTCTCCCTCTGTCACATCTCTCCCTCTCACACTGTTGTACAGTATCTGTCACATCTCTCTCTGTTATACAGTATCTGTCACATCTCTCTCCCTTTGTCACATCTCTCCCTCTCGCATGGTTATACAGTATCTGTCACATCTCTCTCTGTTATACAGTCACTGTCACATCTCTCTCACACTGTTATACAGTCACTGTCACATCTCTCTCACACTGTTATACAGTCACTGTCACATCTCTCTCACACTCTTATACAGTCAGTCACATCTCTCCCTCTCACACTGTTATACAATATCTGTCACATCTCTCTCACACTGTTATACAGTCTTAGTCACATCTCTCTCACTCAGTCACATCTCTCTCTGTTATACAGTATCTGTCACATTTGCCCCTCACACTTTGTTATACAGTCTCTGTCACATCTCTCTCAATCTGTCACATCTCTTCCTCTCACACTGTTATACAGTCTCTGTCTCATCTCTCTCACATCTCTCTCTGTTATACAGTATCTGTCAAATCTCTCTGTTATACAGTATCTGTCACATCGCTCTCTGTCACAACTCTCTCTGTTATACAGTCTCTGTCTCATCTCTCTCAGTTATACAGTATCTGTCACATCTCTCTCCCTTTGTCACATCTCTCCCTCTCGCATGGTTATACACTATCTGTCACATCGCTCTCTCACACTGTTATACAGTCACTGTCACATCTCTCTCACACTGTTATACAGTCACTGTCACATCTCTCTCACACTCTTATACAGTCAGTCACATCTCTCCCTCTCACACTGTTATACAATATCTGTCACACCTCTCTCACACTGTTATACAGTCACTGTCACATCTCTCTCACTCAGTCACATCTCTCTCTGTTATACAGTATCTGTCACATTTGCCCCTCACACTTTCTTATACAGTCTCTGTCACATCTCTCTCAATCTGTCACATCTCTTCCTCTCACACTGTTATACAGTCTCTGTCTCATCTCTCTCACATCTCTCTCTGTTATACAGTATCTGTCACATCTCTCTGTTATACAGTATCTGTCACATCTCTCTCTGTTATACAGTATCTGTCACATCTCTCTCTGTTATACAGTATCTGTCACATCTCTCTCTGTTATACAGTCTCTGTCACAACTCTCCTTCTCACATGGTTATACAGTATCTGTCACATCCCTCTCTCTGTCGCATCTCTCTCTCTCACACTGTTGTGCAGTCTCTATCACATCTCTCTCTGTGTCACATCTCTCTCTCTGTCACATCTCTCTCTCTCTGTCACATCTCTCTCTCTGTCACATCTCTCTCTCTCTGTCACATCTCTCTCTCTGTCACATCTCTCTCTCTCTGTCACATCTCTCTCTCTCTGTGCCACATCTCTCTCTGTGTCACATCTCTCTCTCTCTCTCTGTCACATCTCTCTCAGTCACATCGCTCTCTCTCTCTCTGTCACGTCTCTCTCACACTGTTGTACAGTCGCTGTCACCTCTCTCTCTCTCTGTCACATCTCTCTCTCACGTCTCTCTCACACTGTTGTACAGTCGCTGTCACCTCTCTCTCTCAGTCACATCTCTCTCTGTCACATCTCTCTCTGTCACGTCTCTCTCACTGTTGTACAGTCTCTGTCACATCTCTCTCTCAGTCACATCGCTCTCTCTCTCTCTGTGTCACATCTCTCTGTGTCACATCTCTCTCTGTCACATATCTCTCTGTGTCACGTCTCTCTCACACTGTTGTACAGTCGCTGTCACCTCTCTCTCTCAGTCACATCGCTCTCTCTCTCTCTGTGTCACATCTCTCTGTGTCACATCTCTCTCTCACGTCTCTCTCACACTGTTGTACAGTCGCTGTCACCTCTCTCTCTCAGTCACATCGCTCTCTCTCTCTCTGTGTCACATCTCTCTGTGTCACATCTCTCTCTCACGTCTCTCTCACACTGTTGTACAGTCGCTGTCACATCTCTCTCTCAGTCACATCGCTCTCTCTCTCTCTGTGTCACATCTCTCTCTGTCACATATCTCTCTGTCACATATCTCTCTGTGTCACGTCTCTCTCACACTGTTGTACAGTCGCTGTCACCTCTCTCTCTCTGTCACTTCTCTCTCTCTCTCTCTGTCACATCTCTCTCTGTCACGTCTCTCTCACTGTTGTACAGTCGCTGTCACCTTTCTCTCTCTCTCTCTGTCACATCTCTCTCTCTCTCTTTCTCACAGTGTTGTAGTCTGTCACATCTCTCTCTCTCTCTCTCTGTTACCTCTCTCTCTCTCTCTCTGTCACCTCTCTCTCTCTCTCTCTATCACATCTCTCCCTCATCACAGTGCCCCACACTCTGTCAGGTCTGTAGTTTCCCGCCCTCTGACGTCATGCCCCTCCCTCTCTCCTCAGTGAGCGGAACTCTGTGACAGACCGGGAGAGCCCGGCACTGAGAGCAGTTGTATTCCCGTCCTCGCTTCCCAGAGTTTCCCCGGCACTGAGAGCAGTCATATCCCCGGTCCCTCTCCTAAGAAGTCCCCCCAGACCACTCCAGCCATGGCCTCCCTGCAGTGCCGGGTACAGTACCTGGATGATATGGATCCCTTCATCTGCACCAACTTCCCGGAGCCCCGCAGACCCCCGGTGTACAGCTTCCCGGAGAGCGCCCCGCTCATAGATCAGCTCCCCGTCCTGCACAAACTGCTGGAGGCTCCGCTCAAGGTATAGGCGGCTGGGGAGAGGGAGGGGGACACATAGGGGCTGGGGAGAGGGAGGGGGACACATAGGGGCTGGGGAGAGGGGGGTTTCTGGGGGCTGTGAACATAGGCGGTTGGGGAGAGGGGGTACAGGGGGCTGTGAGCATAGGGGGGTGGGGAGAGTGGGTACAGGGGGCTGTGAGCATAGGGGAGCTGGGGAGGGGGGTACAGGGGACTAAGGGCACAGGGGGCTGAGGGCACAGTAGGTACAGGGGCTTGTGGGCACACAAGGGGGCTGTGGGCACAGGGGGGCTGGGGAGAGGGGTTCGGGGGCTGTGGGGAGAGGGGGGTTGGGGAGAGGGGGGTTCAGGGGGCTGTGGGCACATTGGGGCTGGGGAAAGGGGGGCACAGGGGGATTGGGGAGAGGGCAGTTCAGGGGGCTGGGGAGAGGGAGGACTGGGGGGCAGGAGTAAAAGGGGGTCTGGAGAGAGGGGGGGGGGGGACCCATGGGGGGCTGGAGAGGAGGGGGACAGGATAGTAATACTGTGTATTGCCATATAGGGCTCAGCACATGATGTTGGGATGGATGTGGTATGGGAGACTGGGTACCAGTTTTGGAGATTTGAGGTATAATATAATAGGACCACCACGAAACTTAATATGGATTCCTCCTAATTCATTGCACAAGTCCCAGGCTTATCACAGGCTTTGTGGGGAGACTTCTGGAGCCATACATTCAAACTTTTTATTTTATTTTGTGGTTACAACTATTTTAATTTTTTATTCTATATCTTTTATTTAAGATCTTAAAACAGCAGATGTATCCCTTTTGTATTTACGGCAGTGTAATGTACTTCTTTATTGGTCACTCTTTGGTCTCTGTCACTATTTTCAGTGGCACCTCTTTGCAGTTTTGTTCTGCTTTGTTGTTGTTGTTATCAAATGTGGCCAGAGCCCAGTGATGACCTGGATGAGCCAGGCTCCTGGAGTTATTTATGGTGGTATAGTGATTGCCCTGTCTTACTGACCCCCACCCTCAGGGCAGGTAATCATATATTGTACTTTATTTGGTCATGCCTTCATAATTATATGGGTTATAACTGTCCTAGATGGTTTATATATGTACATTTGATAGGATGTCTTTAGAATAATTGTATTAATAGTGTATATCCATTACATATTAACTAAAAGTGTAAAATATATTTTTTCATCCTAATTGCTGTAAATATCCTGATTATTCTCTTCAGTAAGTACAAAGGGTTAAGTTTCTGTCTTGGAATATGTGATCACGTCTTCTTCTATGTATGTTTCAATGCTTAATTTAGCTGAAGTAACTGTTGGCAGGCATGGTACAGTCTGGCTCCTTGGAACATACCTCTCCTCATGACCCTTTGATCATACTCTGTTTTTAGTTAAGACTTTTCTGGCACCTATATAAGATTTTGGTCTCCATGGCAATCAGACCAGTCTGACATCTGTTGTAGTGGTTGAGTAGTTCTGAACCTGAGTAAGACTATTATTTACCTATCCGGGAACCCTAGTAACTGACATTGTTTTTTGGCTATATGTAAAACCAACCTTGGGGGGTAGGGGTCAGAGTGTCAAAAGCTGTCAGCAAAATTCATTTTGCACTGTTGAAAATTGAAATGGTTATTTGCAAGTACATGAGCCTGATTTAGTGCAAACACCACGTTTAGTATTAGTGGCCTAATTTCTAAATCAGACATTACTGAGTCATGTTAAATGTTGAGACAGCTGATTAATTCTCAGTCATAATGTAATGTGCATGAGTGGGGTCATTAGTGGGGTCATTAGTATGGTCATTGGAACCCACCTACCCCACAATAATCTGTCATGGAGAGCATTTATTTTTAGGTTTCCTGTAACTGATAATAGATGGATCTGCTAAGTTATCTCAAAGTGAATAACATTCATCATTTCAGGCACCTTCATTGCAGTGTTGTCATGTTTATTAACAAAGTGGTGCATCCCTGTCACACTGATGGACACATTATATTGTCTGTGTATACATAGCTATAATTAGGTACAATTATTGTTCTTTCGTTATGAAAACATTACAAACTGTGCCGTCAAGACCCATTGTTTTCTGCTTTCAGGCACTTCATGTAAAACAACAACAAAAAAATAATGGCATTTTTACATAAACTGTCCATAGATTAAACATATCTACTGTTTATTTTTGCCCTTGATTTTTATAACTTCTGCCAATTACTGTAGTGTTTGACCAAATTAATTTCCCCTTATTGCATTTATACACATATTATTATGAATATATATATATATATATATATATATATATATATATATATATATATATATATATATATACACATACACACCGATTCACTGTTGTGATTTAAAGAGTGCCCATTTATTGAATATATGTATTTAACTCCCCATTGTAGATCTTTGCAATTTCTTATTTTTATTTTCTTATTATTTTTCTTCACATCTCTCTCACAATACTGTGTGGATGTGCTACAGGATTTCTGTAGTGACTTCCTATTATGACTGGTATATATCCTGTTTGGGACAAAGTGTCATGGATTACTTTGCTTTTAGGCTCTCATTAGATGACAGATTGGAGGTTGCTCGATACTCCTTCCAACAGCAAAGTTAACTTTTTTTTATTTCCATATTTGCTATCTTTCATTAATGCATGCTTTTTTGTTTAAGCATACATATGTATTAAATGTATGAATATTTATTTTCATATACATATGTGTGTGTTTGTATGTATAAATTGTAGCAACAAGGGTGACCTTCCCCCCCAAAAAAGAAGAAAAAAAAACACCCAAAAATAGATTTGACTGCTGTTTTGGTTATCTGTGATGTATACTCTTGATTTTTGTAATTATCTCCTTCTGGTATTGACAGTCTTGTAATCATAATGTATATCATTAATGCAGAGTATGCTCTAGTATATGGTTAGAACATAAACTAATGAACATAGAACAACTAGGGAATGCATTGTATGTATTAGAACAGGTACCTAATAAAGTAATAAGACAAGACAAACAAAAGATACTTAAATACTTTTCACAAAGATAGGCCTGTTTGATAGGTAGGTTTGTTACGTTGTCCCATAAAAGTTTGTTTACAGATTTGTATCTGTTTATTTCTGTGGGCATAGACCTCTTCTTAGCCATGAAGTAAATAGTATGTGATCCATATCTTGGATATATATTGGTTATGTTTTGTATTTGCGTTAGTGAGAGGTACATTAAGGCTGTATTATGTTGACAACCCCTCGCCCTGAACATTTAAATTGTTGGGCTTGTGTGCACTGGGGCCCTCCACTCACTAGCTCCGCCACTGGTGGTGTGGCACATATTCCTGGGTAAACGGAATAAAAATTTCAGGCAGATCTAGTGCTTTCAATGATAATGCATGATCTAAATTTTATTTGGAACAGTCTGCAATGCAAAAAAAAAAATTCTGTATGTGCCAAAGACCCTCTTGTCACTTTTACACAATTAGAAAATGTGTCTATTACACCTATCCAGATCAGCATAAGAAACAGCGCAAGGAGGAGGGGGGGGGGGGGGTGAGCAGGAGGGCCAGGTGCAGAGGCTACAGCACTCCGCCCTCCCCTTCCCAAGGTAGGGCCCCGGTGCCTTGCACCGGCATTGGCTCTGCCAGTGCATACCACTTTAATGCATCTCTGCCACATTCTTATGTTTTTGTGTTTATTTTGAGTCTAAAAAGTTTGTTTATTTCTTTAATGCATAATGTAATACCTACAAGGAAGGTAGCAGTTGACCTGTCAAACTAAGTGCAATATATCTTTAAAATGTATATTTACTTACTCTAGGTCTAGATGCAGTCTCCTGCCAGAAAGGGAGATGGTAACATTATCCCAAGTATTTTTATTTTGTTTGTTTTAGCTATTTCTAGTACAGCCAATTCTAATACTAATTCGAAGGTTTGTAAGTTTGCAAGTTTTCAATCCTTACTAACTATTTTGGGGAAACCACTGAGTATGTTTGACTTTAAGCTCAGACAGTGCCCTACATTCTTTTGCATTGTGTTAATATTGTTTTTGACTTTATCTTACCCCTGTGTACCTATAAGGAGTATGTTGGCCTGTTACAAATAAATAAATACTAGCCAAAATAAAACATACCATTAATCACCTGAGAATGGAAGACTTCTGAAATAAAACCCCTTAGTTACCACAGTTTGAAGCCTTGAGGAGCTCTGAATTCCTACACTGAAGGGTTACATGCCAGGCATTCTGTGCCTCTAACAAAGGTGACTTAGCATAACCTCACATCCTTATAACCGTGCCAATTACAGCCTCCTCAGGCAAAGAATTGAGATGTTTCTTGCTGAGGTTAAGGATCCCGTTTTAGTCCAACCCCTTCCTGTGCTGGTTAATAGCTTTTGTAAGGATGCATTCATGTCATTGTACTTATCTTATACAATTGTATATTTAAAACTATATTTTTGCTTAACTTGCTAGAAAATTGTAAGGACATAGGGCAATGGTGGGCAACATTTAGCCTCTTCCCATTGAGGGAGCATGTCCCGCTTTCATAGCTCACTCTCTGTTTTCTGCCTCCACAACTAACAATCACTTAGTCTCTCCCCATAAATTACTTCTCCTCGCTATCTGTTCTTTTCTTCCCCCTTTAATTCCTTTTCTCTGTTCCACGCTGTAGGTTAAACTTATATTCTGTGTATAATGTTGTATAAGCAAAAAGTCTTAAAAAAAAAAAAAAGGAAGGATCTGTTAACTCTGGAGATTTAAAAAAAAGGGTATTTTTAAATAATATATATGCATTGGATATTTTAGTTCAACCAGTATAAAACATTTTTTGCATGATTTTTTTATAACTGTAAAACCATTTTTTTTCTTTTCTTTGTAGACCTGGTCACATTTTCAACATTGCTATATTACTCTTTTGGCTTTTTCAATTTGTAGCTTAGGGGATTTTTGCCTGGTGCAGCTTTAGAGAATCATTGCAAAGACATGGGGTTGCCACCTCCAGAGAACCATTTGTGTCACGTCAACTATAGGAAGCTGAATATTTTAAGTGGGAACATGACTCTTCAACAAGGCTTTGCTTTGAAAAAAGCAATATCAAATGTAAAATACAGCCAGGGATCTGTTTGGGTCAGACATGTTTATAAGTCAGTTAGAGGATATGGACTTGATGATGTTTTCTGGCATATTTATGTCCCTTATAAATTGTATTCCTAAGATATACATTAAAATATAAAATTGTTGGGAAAGATGGTGGCTTAAAGTGAGCAATATGGGGGGGAAATGCTCCTTGCAGTGGTTTATAAACTTTACAAACTATAAAGTATGCACACATCATGGGTGTATTTAGAGTTTATGCTGCACTAGGCTCATTCGGCCTTGTGCTCCCTCACAATCTACTTTATAGAATAACACAGGGATTTGTGAGGTCTCTCCTCTCAGTAGAGTTAAACCTCTCACCTTCTCCATTATAGTCCTTTATACAGTGTAATAATACTACATCCCACTCATAGTGCACCCTCCTCTTATCACAACTCCCATATATCTCACCTCTTAAAACTAATTTCTTACAGCCCCTCAATTTACAATAGTGATGATATTCTTATATCCCAAACTCGTAAACATACCGTTTCCTCCATCAGCCTAGCCCTTATATGCCATGCCCCCAAAATAAACAATCTCACCTCCCATTAGAGTACTTGTATGATTCTTCTAATCAACATTTGGAAGCTTGTGTTTCTCTCCATCAGTCCTTCTTGCAGACCCTTCATATGAGCCATTGACTTCAACTGGCTCACCAGCTACTGCCAGCTGGAAATGACTTTACTTTAGCCTCATAACACAGCTTCTTATATAGTGGTCAGGATTTATGACACTGATGTCATCCACAGAGGAGCAGTATCTACAAGTCAACATACGGGACAATTGGCCCAAAGGGCCTGGTGAGCACATTACTTTATGCAGGTTTTGTGCTAAAACAAATGGCATCTGGGGATCTAAGATGAGATATTTTAAAATCATTTATTTTTTCACAAATAAAAAGAAGAAAATAATAAAAACCTAGCTCTCATTCAAATGCCCACCTCGCGACTTAGCCCCTCTATAAGGAGGTAGCTATGCATAGGGCATAGTCCTTCTTCCAGTGCACGCTCCGCCTCCCATCTTGATCTCCGTTGGATTCTTTAAGACTCCTGTCTTGCTGTATCATATTCATCTCTCTGTTGATATAAATCTTGTCTCCATAACAGTTTCTCCAATGTTATGGTAATAAATATCTTTTTAATGAACTCTAAGGCATATGTTATCTTGATTTAATGTGTGAGCTTTATCACTGAGGCAAGACCTGTCTGCTGCTATGTGGACTTTGTTTACTAAAGTTTGAAGCAATTTCTCCTTAGAATAAAATCAACTGGAGGTGCTAACACCTCACTAGTGAGAAACCAATCCGGTTACTCCATAAAGCCCTACTAATACTGCATCTCACTCGGAGCATCCACCTCCTACATATAATTGCAGCTCTATCTTTATAATAACCAGGCTCTCTACCTATATGTTAAACTATGAAACGCGTTCCGTCATGTGCTTTCCAGTTGAGGGGAGGGCTCTTTTCGAATTTTCCCGAAACAAAAAGAATGTCTGCAAATGAGTACTATGTTGATGGCAATAGCCTGGGCCCTTATATACTGGTGTAAATAAATTAATGTGTTGAGGCTGATATATCGCAGGAAGTTTTAGATATGTGCCTTTCTAGTCCTGCACAGTGGATGTTGATGGGTCCATTATGGCTTTTTAATCATTTTGCTTCCTATTAATATTCATGCTCTGATCCTATTCTTCAATGATCTTCTTCTTGGCTAGAGAAACAAAATTACGATCAACAGTGTCCATTGAGCAGAAACAATTACTTCCTTCTGGCTAATAACTCCCCATACTTATGCAAAAGGTCAGTCTTTACACAGAATCTCTGACTTAGCTGTGAAGCAACCATGTTATTGTCAAAATATCAGTCTATCCTCTTCAGGAGATCTCCGGTATGCTGACAAAATAGATGAACAAAGTGCTTCCAGTACACTTATGTCAGTAATAATCTTGTATTGGCTATTCAAGTGTATCTCACATCTGAAAAAGGAAAAATAGGAGGTGGAAGGCCGATAGCTTGCTGGTTCATTTTTGCATCTGTTATTCTGGGCATAGCAGGAGTTTGGTGTTTATACAGAAGCACTGCTGATTCATAGAGGCATGTGCATAATAGTGTGAATAAAAATGGGGAACCTCTCTAATTCCAAAGTTATTTTGTTGGGCAGATGTACTGACATGACATTTCCTCCAAAAGCGTTCTTATTACCATTTAGTATCTCTGTAGCCATGAAATTAAGATGTTTGCTTCTTTGGAGGAAGGCTATGGCAAGCTTGGACAAGCTATTAAAAAGTAAAGGTATCAACAAAGAACTATGGTATTCCCAGTAGTAACATACGTACGTGAGAGCTAGACCATAAAGAAGTCTGAGTTCAGCAGAATTGACGCCTTAGAATTGTGGTGTTGGCGAAAATTGCTTAGAGTCCCTTAGACTGCAAGAAGGTCCTATCAATCAATACTACAGGAAATGAAACCAAACTGTTCACTGGAAGATCATGAGAAGACAGGATTCCCTTGGACTGTAAGAAGGTCCTATCAATCAATACTACAGGAAATGAAACCAAACTGTTCACTGGAAGATCATGAGAAGACAGGATTCCCTTGGACTGCAAGAAGGTCCTATCAATCAATACTACAGGAAATGAAACCAAACTGTTCACTGGAAGATCATGAGAAGACAGGATTCCCTTGGACTGTAAGAAGGTCATATCAATCAATACTACAGGAAATGAAACCAAACTGTTCACTGGAAGATCATGGTAAGACAGTCTTCCCTAGAGAAGACTGATGCTGGGATAGATTGAAAGCACACAGAGGAGGACGGTGGCAGTAACAACAATAACAATAAATAACTGGAACATAGTATTTTAGGCTGTCAACTTTTTTACGTATGTAAAAAAAAAAATTGTAAATGAATTGAAATTCCTTATGGTGTTGCAAGATTCTCAAACGGAAAGTGATTTTTTTCTTAAATGGAGACTAGGTTTTTGCTCTGTATATATTGCTAATTTATAGAATATTTAGTAACTTGTTCGGAACAGCAAATCCCAGTCTTTAAATGCTATTCCTCCTCTGGTATATTTCTGCTTAATAACTTGTTTTATTATTCAGATGTCCATTTAGTTATTGTAAATGAATAATTTGATCATAACTATCAAGAGCAGCCATGGGAGATACTTGGATGAATAAGGGTCTCCATTCCAATCTATCAATCAAGAAGAGGAACACTCGTGTTTCTAGAATGAACATTGCAGTGTTGTGCAATTTAGTCATTGGTTGTGTTTGCAAACACTGTCACCAGAGCTCAGAGACAACATCTGTTAAGGTTTATGATTTTAGCTCTGCCAGTTCCCATTTTTAGTTGAGCTCTGGCATGGGATGGACCATTTTAATGTTTTGGCATGTGGTTTAGATGGATAGTGTCTCAGTCACTGGCGTGTGAACAGCATTGAGAAACTGTGTGATACCTTGGCTTGGTCCCATTGTTTGGCAGATAAGTGATTACATTGGAATAAACTATGAGATGTGTTGTTGAGTTTGGGCTAGAACACACACAACTTTTGAATATCCCAGTGCAGGGGTAGATCAGGTGCAAAACATGCAATACCTCCTGGAACGTGCACTCTCATGTCTGCATGGATTTGAATTGTTATATATATTTATTTTTGACCATACATCATAATGTTCAAAATGGTTTTTAGAACACAAGAAAAGAAACACAGCCTTTGTGACTTTTTATGTGCAGTTTGTTTCCTTCACTTAGGCTCTACTTTCTACTATTAAGCTTTCCATTAGCCCTACTAAAAGAGCTGGCAGTTATAGCAATCATGTTTCCTTTATACAGATATGATCTTCCTACAACCTCTGGAGGTAGAAAAATTCTATGGTAGATCCCACAACAGCAGAATAAATGACCAAAATGGCTACCAATTTAGGATTAAACCTACCTCCAAGATATAGAGCACTTTCATGCAAGTGAATATGTATATCTAGAGAGGACGCTTATTATCATAGTCTTAAGCTTATACTGACATGCTCCATTGTAAATCCATATACAGAATAATAATATCTTGGCTTTTAATCCATTGTCACAATATGGGTTTGGATGTTACAATCCTAGAGATGACAAAAGCTAATTAGTCATCAGAATAGTCCTCATAAATGGAGTATTACTATACCTCTATTAAATGCTGGAACAGTACCAAGGAAGAAGACTGCTATGCAATAGTTAAACGTGACCCATTGAGGTAGTTTTGTCAACATACTTTGAGTGGCGTTTGTAGAAACGGTGGTAAACCTCATCAAAAGTCATATGAAGCGCTTACTGACACTCAAATAGTCCAGTTTATTGCAAAAATAAAAAGGTCACATAAAAATAAGCATAAATGTGATAAAACATGTGCAGTGCCTTAAAAGGTATATACAAATGTAGGTTTCTGTATAAATAAGATGACAGATACTGCTCTCTGATGGGATTATCAGCTTCAATTCAGATTCCTTTTTGCCCTCTTCTGCTATAGGAGTATGCTGAAAAACTGTAATAGTGACAGACACATCTAACAATAGAACAATTCAATATAATGGTTTCAGGTCACTGTCCATATTGTGGATTTCGTTCTTATCTTTTCAAATACCTCCACTGTTAATCTTAATTACTTAGTGTTGATCAGGCATTACCTCAATGGGTGGATTTTTAAGTTGCCCCTATATACCCTATAGTATAAGCCGACCCGAGTATAAGCCGAGGCACCTATTTTACCACAAAATACTGGGAAAACTTAGTGACGGGTGGGAAATGTGCTGCCCGCTGTGTTCCTCTGTGCCCCTTTCTTGTGTCCCCCCTCTCCCTTCCCTGTGTCTCTCCTCCCCTCCCCCTTTCCCTTCCCTGTGTCTCTCCTCCCCTCCCCCTCTCCCTTCCCTGTGTCTTTCCCTCCTCCTCAACCCCCCTCCCCCTCCTCACTTTACCCCTCACTTACCTTTCATCAGCAGCTGCTGCTCTGTGCTCCTTTCAGCTGCGTCGGGACCCAGCCAATGCTAATGAAGTGATGCGCATGTGACGCCACGTCATTAGCATATGCCGGGTCCCGACGCAGCCGGAAGACGCACGGAGGAGCAGCTGCTGATGGAAGGTAAACGAGGGGAGATGGGGAGGTAATTCGAGGGGTAAAGTGAGGATGGGGGGGTTGAGAATGAGGAGGATGATACGGGAGGAGGGGCGGAAGAGAGCCACGGGGCTGGAGAGAAACGGGTGACTCGAGTATAAGCCGAGGGGGCACCCTTTCAGCCTTAAAAAAAAAAAAAAACTTGAGTATACAGTACTTTTATATGTAACGTAACTTCCACATTTCAATTGCAGAGATGTTTTTATTTTTGTTTATCGTTTTCATTTCTTTAATAATTTATTTTCTGTCACCTTTTAAATGGAAAATTCTTGGATGTAGATTTGTTGTTCAATTAAAGGGACACAACAAAAGTTCCAAATGTGATATAATTTAAAAAGTATAGGTAATCAATGTGAAATGTTTGGAGTTGACTCAAGATTGCAGATTAACAATTCTAGTGATAAAAAGGCAAATTAATCAAGTAATCTTGGACTATATGTGTCTTGGTGGCCATGTAGAGGTAAGAAACCATTATTTAGAGAGAGATTTTATTAAGAATACATACGGTATATTTTACTTGTAGGACATGAAAATCTGAGAGGGTGACATGACCAGGAAGGTTTGACATTTGGGCAGACATGGTGGGGAGGATGTTTCAGTTATAAAGGAAATACAGTGATTATAACCTGGTCTAGTAAAATGTGCGATAGCTCACAGAGTGAATCGGATACGACATTTTCCTTCAAATCCTACAATTACACCAAAACACCATGTTGGACGGCTCCAATTGAAATGCAGACAGGACTTTAATTGCTGTTTTTATTTGTCCCTATTTCTAAGGGGTCTGTTATTAGCCACCTCTGTTTCTATTATGTTGGATAATGTCTGCGTTAGTTATGTACTCAGCCCTCTAATGTTGAGACATCTGCAGTTAGAATAAATTGAACAGATTTTTGAGTTTTTGCATCATGTTGCTGGCTTGGGTTTATTATTATCCTTTATGTGTAACACACCAACATATTCCGTAGTCCTATAAAGGGGTGGAATACGGAGAAAAACACAATATTAACACGCAGCCCTGTTTTGAGCTTTATAATCTTTTGTACATGGTGCTTTTCCCAAAGCCCCTTCTAAGATTGAAAACAGGTGAGAGTGGGTCCAGCTCAGAAGCAAATGATTGTTCTAGACCAAGGGTGGGTAGGTTCTGTTCTGGAGGGCCACATGCATGACTGACTCACCCGTGTGCAGCAGGGATATCATCAAATCCAATCACAACTTCAGTCATCCTGACCTACTCACCTGTGCACAGAAAGGATATCTTGAAACCCCGGCATTTTTGTGGCCCTCCTTTTCCACCCCTGATCTAAACTATCTAATTGTAGTATTATATTTGTAATATGTTATCAGAAGAACTACACTTGATAGGAGGCATACATCCTACAAAGTTGAATAAAAGAAATACAGTATTTAATGTATTGGCCATAGTTTGCAATTTATTCTTTACTGTCGACGTCTTTTTTTTCTTTGTCGGAGCTATTTTCTTAAAAGGTAGGGCTTTGTAAACAGAGATTTCTGTACTTCACATTACTACATTTTCATCCACATGCAGAAGTAGATCAACAGAAACAAATATGGTTATTTCCACTGCAGCATAATAATACATAATTCATGTAACTAAAGGTATTTGTGTTTCTTTACGTTCTAAAAACCTATATTCCATCCGGTATTCTTCAAAAACAATATAGTAAATATGAGACTACAGTGTGATTTTTAATATGAATTATTATTGACATAGTACCCAAAGCTTCTGCCACATGCATTACATGGCCTAGAAAATGAACTACTCATCTGCTTTTTATATTAACAGACTTCTGTTTATTATAATCAGCTGTGCCCTCTTGCCTTGAACTCTCATAATGAATAAGACATTATAAATGTTTTGCAGCGATTCCAGTCGTTCCATTTTTATTAAACCCTAATGTATTCCAGAAATTGGTTTGTATTTTCCTAAGCCAAGTGGCTATTTCCTCCAAATATAGCAAAATGATTGAATAATATTTTTTGTTTATGTCGAGAAGAAGAATTGTATTGGCTCTAACACACAGATAATCACTGAGTGATAAATGCTCAGTTTAGTATTATGTTTTATAATAATAATCATCATCCTTTTTTATTATCATTTTATCTATACAGCACACCAGTGTACCCAGTGTTTTTGTCCACAGTCCAAGTAAAGGGAAATCGCCACTCCAGAGAGCATTACCTGCCGTACAAATATATTGTTAGATTAAATAAACTTTATATTTGTGCCATTCTTATGTAGTGTGTCTGTACCTGTCATTAATGACATGTTTAGCGTTATTTGTAATTTGCTAGCACTTTCTAAATACTTGTTAATAGATATGTAAAGCTGCCCAAGTTTATAGGTCATTCAAGCTTGAAAGTTTTATGTAATTGTAGTTATTGCCCTTATACTTTCTAATTTTGTTGATTTCATTGCTTTCTCTTACTCCTCCTTAGTATCAACAGGTGAGCAACCGATACTGGTCTCTCTGGACGGCCCATGTTGTCTATTGCGTTGAGTTTGGTTCTAGTTGTGCTGAAATTAACCACGTCACCCACTAAATTTTACTAATGAAATTTGGTAAACTATCTATAATTTTAACCATGCTGTTCTTCTTGTCTCCTGATCAAATGACAGGGATTGTCTTTTCATTTACTATTTATGGTTTTATTTTTTTTTATCTGGACTGATTTGTTAAAGTAATAGATTACATCCATGTTATTAAAAGTATATGGAAGTTTGTGGTATATTGTGCCTGGTCACGTCTCATATCGGATAACTTTCTTGAGGAATTATGTATATTTGTAATTCAAAGTACATTTTAAATTTCTTGTGTAAGCTCTACCCCCAAGGCACCTGTGTAAACAAAGCGTCCCAGCCAATGATCTGCACAAAGTGCTGTCCTACCTAATCAGATGTTTGTAATGGCCACAACTAATTATGAATTTTATGCTAATTTAGCTTGGACTATCATGGGCGTTCCTTCTCAAAATCAACTTTCTGGAAATTGAAGAAAGTTTGCAATCTTTAGGGTAATTTTATTAATGTTTATCTTGGGATGTTTTCCATACACTCTTGATTCTCCTCTATCAGATGCATGCATAATCCATGACACTTCCATGTACCTTTTTAATGTTTTAGAACACCAGACATTCAGTAAGTGTATATAAGATGCCTGTTATGCATAGAAATAGTGCGATAGAGAGTGTCGGCCTCTGCTCGATTTGGCAGTAATGTAATCCGTCTCATCACTTGGACTCTTAATACTGTCTAGTGCTTATATATAAGGTATAATATATAATTTTGCATCTTCTTCCCCCTTGGTTCTCTACATTATATATGGTACAAAATAAATTGTTTTGTTAGACAAATGTCCAGACATGTGCAGTATCAACCATGCAATGCATTATAAATGCATGGTAAATAAATAAATTAGGTGATCCAAGTCCCTCCGAGTCTAGGAAGCATGCCCAGTCTACGTTTTTTTTTTTTTTTTTTTTTTTTATTCGTGTTACACTGCATACAATAGAAAGAGAGCCCTAGGGGTAATCTGCAAACAATATGCTTCTTCTATTTGTGGGTAGACCAAAAAGGATGATGAGTAAAAATTGTAAACTTAAATATAAGTTCACGATAGGAAAATGCAGTGTATTTTATATATATATATATATATATATATATATATATATATATATATATATATATATATATATATATATATATATATATATATATATATTTGTGTGGGATCCCATGGACAGCAATTGTTGGATGGCTGAGATGAACTAAATGATTGGAATTGGAGCTATTTAGCAACACTTGCTACATCTGCTCCACAAACAGATTTTATTAATTTGCAAGTGACTGTGTCTACCAAAAAGAGGATCGTTGGATTTACCAACATCGGAGAAAATGCAGGTTCAAGCTATAATTCAGCTATACTATACTTGCATACATAGACTTGTAGTTTATGGCACTGTAACAGCTGGAATATTTTCCGTGTCTTCAGCGCTGATGTGTTGACTTGGGGGCATCTATGGTCGTTCAGGTGAAATTGATGCCTTATCAGTGGTCATCTATGTGATTAACAAAGTTGAGGAATTTTAATGTTAAGATTTTGTTTTCCCATGCAGCTAAACATGAAGAATGATTTCAGTGTATAGGTTTTTACTGTAGCAGAGTATCTGCCCCGAGGCATACAAATTATCATCCCACTTAAACAGGATGGACAGGTTTAGTTTTTTAATTAAAGTGGATTCTTTTCAAACAACAATGCCTTTTGGCTTTCTAACAGACTGCTATTATTCTCTGGTCTCTTGATCATATGAACGACATTACTCCACAATAAATACATTTTTGAGACATTGAAGATGAATGAAAGCAGCATGTCTTGTTAGGTACAAATCTTGTATAGTAAAAAAAAAAAAAAGCGTTCTTATCTTCCTTACTGTTTTTCTTATTTCCAGTGGTCTGATTGGAACAGATTAATGAAAAGCCTTGTTAAATAAAAGCAGACCTTGTTAATTATTGTTGATATCTCAAAATACAGTAACTAGCTGCTTCTCTGCTTCTTCTTCTTACAAGCTAGTAAAAAGTAAAGATATTACACTATCCACCAAAGTCCGCATAGTTAGGTCTATGGTATTCCCAGTAACATACGGATGTGAGAGCTGGACTATAAAGAAGTCTGAGCGCCGGAGAATTTACACCTTTGAATTGTGGTGTTGGCGAAAACTACTTAGACTCTCTTGGACAGCAAGAAGATCCAGTAAATCAGTACTTCAGGAAATGGAGACAAACTGTTCACTGGAAGGTATGATCATGAGGCTGAGGCTCAAATATTTTGGCCATAACATGAGAAGACTCTGTTGGTGGGAAAGACTGAACCATTTTGTTCTAGGTTTATTTAACACATAATTAACAAAATAAGAAAAAGTGCTACTTCATAATCTCTATTGGGGATAAATAAATTTCATGTACAGTGATAATCCACGATATTAAAAGTAGTGATAATAAATTAGCTATATTATCCCAATTAGACAATATAAAATCCATTACTCTCACTTATCAATATTTAATGTACCTAAATTGCACCTTTCCTTGTAAATATAGTGTAATCAAATTTGTAAAGCAGTTATTGAAGGAATTCATTTGTTTCCACTTCAGATTAACTTTGTGCATTTTCTTCTGTGGAGAGCATTATAAACTAGTACTGAAACAGTTAATCTGTTCTGCATGTATTCAGGGAATAAGCAACACAAGGAGTCTTATTTCTGTTTTATCTATTCAGCATGGACCTTGCACATCTTAAACCAGATGTGCATTTGTCATACTGCAGTCAACCAAATACTGAACATTTCTATATATTTTAAGTACTACAATTTGGATCCTTCTCACCCCAAAGACTAATAGCAGACATAACATGTACCGTACTCAAATTTGTATTTTATTTTCTACTTGTAAAATGGCTAAATACTATATAGAAACTAGCAAATTGCCCGTCAAAAAGTGACGGCAATAAAATTTGAAGCCTGGCAATTCTGTTTGCCACAAAATGCGATATTTTGGCCCCTCTGAGCTCCTTTGGCGCTCATTGCGAGCCCTGCGCTGAGCTCCTTTGGCGCTTATTGCTAACCTCTCCTCCCATCTACTTCACCGCTCATTACAGACCTCTTTCTCCTCTGTGTCTGCTGAATCTTTGTGTGACGCGTGCTGATTGCCCTTGGTTTTATTATTTATTTATTTAAGTCCCATGTGTCTTGCGTCATTGGTGTAAGTGTTACTGTCTTTCGTGTGGTGTATTTTTTACGTTTTGCGTGTCTGGCCTGGCAGGGCCTCGTTTTCATCTTGTTTCAGAATTTTTACGTTTTTTTTTTTTTTTTTTTTTTTTTTTTTTTGGGCACCATTTTTTCTTTCGCGCTTAGGCGATTTTTGTTTGTTAAAACAGGCTATGTATGCCTCAAATTAACTTGCAACCTCAGTCACCCTGACATTCCCCCTGTGCTGTGTGTGAGTTTTCAAGTTAATTTGTGGCATATTTGGGTTTATTTTTGTGTTTCTCGAGTGCCGTTAAATTTGTATCTTTGCGGGGTCCGGATGTTTTCCGTGGTCTGGATTTTTGCAAAGTGTTACGAGCCATATTTTTGTAACGCAATTTGCAACTGCTATGGGGCTCACACTGTAAATTGGATAATTGAGATTTCTGTTGATCTGTAGTCCCGCAGGTCGTAGGGATGATGCCGAAGTCGTACGGGGTCGTAGGGCTGAACGTTTATGGTGCTCATCTCCACCAGTACAATGAGTGCCTTTGGTGCTCATTGCCTGCAACTGCGGCGGGCTCGCTATGCAAGCCCGCAAGCGTTGGTAGCAACCTTGAATGCTTACAACTATATATGTGATCATTTATATAAGTGGACTTATTGGATATTTCCTTTTTTTAGAACTACATCTAGCAAAGTATTATGGCTTATGGACCCAATTTTGTTTTGCAGGGTCACCTTTTCTCATTAACATGACAAATAAGGATATTTATATGTGAGATCCACTCTCAAAATGTTGGTTTGGTTTACTGACCAGCCATTGCCAACAATGCACTAAATACAGACTATTTTTTTTTTTGTCTAACCACAGTACTATAAAAATAATGGTGTTAAAATGAAAGTATATGTGCATAAGTATATATGATTTATAATGTTTATGCTTTGTAATATTACTGTTCTACTGTACAGCTGGATGTGCTGTGCGCTTTTGCATGATTAGGGGTGGGACAGCTATAGCACACTTCCTGCTGTCTGATCTACAACTACCAGACACCAGAGCACACAGTGGGAAGTCTGCTACATTTGTCCCGTCCCTAATTATACAAAAGGGGCAGAGCACGTCAGACAGAAACCTATATAAACAAGAGCTTTACAGTATAAATGCAAGCATTTCAAAGTTTAAACGTTATAAGTCAAGTAAACTTATGCATGGATTCAATATTCACAGCCATTATTTGTATAGTACTCTGGTCCTTTTTAAGGGAGTGTGGATCGGTTTTCTTGCAAAACAACAATTTGGTAAAATGTAAAACTTTATATCACTGTG
Source organism: Discoglossus pictus (assembly GCA_027410445.1). Classification (NCBI taxonomy): domain Eukaryota; kingdom Metazoa; phylum Chordata; class Amphibia; order Anura; family Alytidae; genus Discoglossus; species Discoglossus pictus. The sequence goes on along the minus strand of CM050176.1, from coordinate 37,282,125 downwards.
CAACTGAAATATTGGATTCCCATAGACTATACACACTAGTTGAGTGAATCATTTGTAAAATGTTCAAATGTATCACGAGTTCATGTTCTGGTTAGCTAAGGAAGCCCCTGCTAATTGTTCCTGTCAGTCCATAGCCTGTAGCGGGTAGGCCATGGGGGAGACCTAATAAAGATGGCTCCTGTCATAACTCCGCCCTTAATCACTGATAGGAGCTGGAGCTCAGCCAATCCGCATTCAGTTAGACCTTTAAGATCCATTGGAGAAGCATTTAGTTAGACCTTTAAGATCCATTGGAGAACACCTCAAAGCCCTCAAAATGTAATTTAACTTTTAACTGGTACTTACTTCTCCCTGCACATGTTCCATCAGCTGTTTTTCTGGTAACATTTAATATAAAGGTCTTTCTTAATCTATTTAGAGCACTGAAGGCCAAACCCGTGACGTTCCGCAGCATTAGGTTAATCCTTTTCATCTCCAGCTACAGATTTCTGCCCTGCAGGTCTCTCTAACTATAAAACAATTTACAGTATTTGCTCAGCTTGAGCTGGTTTTATTTAATGTATTAATGCGTAGCCAGGGTGCAGAATGATGAACAGATATGAGACCAAATCAAAGACTGAGCACCCAGGCCCCTTACCCAGTAAGGAGCTGCACATCGCTCTTCTATCCCTTTTGATGAAATACAAATTCACTGAAATTAGTGTGTTCCAAGCCCCCCAAATGCGTATAAAGATACATACTGGTAATTCAGCCAGAAACTTCTTATGTTATGGGCTGTAACAAGCGTTGTATGAACATAGATGCATTAGCATTGGCCGTTTTTTGTGTGGGCATCATTAGATTAACTAGAGACTTGTCCGTCAAAAATGATGGCAATAAAATTTGAAGCTTGGCATTGTTGTTTGCCACACAATGGGGTGCCTCTCCACCTCTGCTTTACTGGCCTCGAGATGAACTCTTTTGGCACTCATCACGGGCCTCAATGAGTGCCTTTGGCGCACATTGCAAACCTTTCCCCTCCTCTACCTCTCCCAACCTCTAGTTGACAGGTGGTGCTCATTGCGAGCCTCTCCCCCCTCTATTTTACGGGCCTCGCAATGAGTGCCTTTGGTGCTCATTGCGAATCTTTCCCCCCTCCTCTCCCTCCCTTGTGGGATTTTTCCCCCCTCCTCTCCCTCCCTTGTGGGATTTTTACCCCCTCTCTCCCTCCCTTGTGGGATTTTTACCCCCTCCTCTCCCTCCCTTGTGGGATTTTTACCCCCTCCTCTCCCTCCCTTGTGGGATTTTTACCCCCCTCCTCTCCCTCCCTTGTGGGATTTTTACCCCCTCCTCTCCCTCCCTTGTGGGATTTTTACCCCCTCCTCTCCCTCCCTTGTGGGATTTTTACCCCCTCCTCTCCCTCCCTTGTGGGATTTTTACCCCCTCCTCTCCCTCCCTTGTGGGATTTTTACCCCCTCCTCTCCCTCCCTTGTGGGATTTTTACCCCCTCCTCTCCCTCCCTTGTGGGATTTTTACCCCCTCCTCTCCCTCCCTTGTGGGATTTTTACCCCCTCCTCTCCCTCCCTTGTGGGATTTTTACCCCCTCCTCTCCCTCCCTTGTGGGATTTTTACCCCCTCCTCTCCCTCCCTTGTGGGATTTTTACCCCCTCCTCTCCCTCTCTCCCTCCCTTGTGGGATTTTTACCCCCTCTCTCCCTCTCTCCCTCCCTTGTGGGATTTTTACCCCCTCTCTCCCTCCCTTGTGGGATTTTTACCCCCTCTCTCCCTCTCTCCCTCCCTTGTGGGATTTTTACCCCCTCTCTCCCTCTCTCCCTCCCTTGTGGGATTTTTACCCCCTCTCTCCCTCCCTGGGTTTTTCCCCCCTCCTCCTCTCACTCCCCTGTGTCTCTACCCCCATCTCCACTGATTGAATAATTATTAACAATTAATAACAAATAGTCCACATATTAACAAGATCAAGAGAGATCTAAAAATGTTAAACTTGACGGGCTAACTCATTATTCATCCTCAAATACTATACTATTAATATTTAATTAACAACTAATGAATAAATAATCCGCATATTGCAGATCAGAGGAGATCTTAAAAGATTGAACTTGATGGACTGAAAGTCTTCTTTTTTCAACCTCAATACTATGTAATAAAAGGGGAAGAAGAATTGTTTACTTAACACAGTAACATGATGGACAAAGCTTGGGATATATATAGATATATATCTATAGTCACTACATATGGGCCATTCTATCAATATTTTATACTTTTGTTAATGAGACTTTCCCAACCACTAATAATATCCCACTCCTTTTTAATTTCCTGCCGTTTATATCCTATATTATGAACTGAAGTAAGATTGCAGCATAATCTTTGTTTAGCAGTCAGAAAGCAATTAAAATGAATCAATTTATTTTTAAATCCCTTTGTCAGTGATTCATATAATCAAATTGACCACATAACCCTCAAACACAGAGAACTCTATACTGTAAAGTTTGTGCGTTTCTTCTAGAGCCGGCAGGGATGTGATTACTAGAGGTGTATGTAAATTAATTTCTTTACTTTTGTACTGATCACAGGTGGAGGATATTTTCTATGTTATTACGCAGGATTTTTACCACTTTGTTCTCAAAGATTCAGAGTTTCAGTGTTTTTTAAATGTTTGTCACAGTTCTAATTACACTTCGCTAGGAATCTGTAGGGAGGGCATTTCTCAGGGTATATATAATTGTTGTCTCTTTCCTTTGGCGTTCTCTATTTTTATTCTGCATAAAAAGTAAATGAAATCTGCACAGTCAACCTTGGATTTAACCTCCGTTTAAATTATGAGTCTTGTGATCTGTTTTCTCTAGAAGTTACTGCAGGGTAGGAACATTAGCAAGTAAATGAGGATCGATGTGACCTGGAAGTTATAGAGTAGCCAAAGAGGCTGCTTTGATCACAAGGTGACTTTTCTCAGTGCTGGGCTACTCTATAGTTCTTGTGAGTCCTTGTCAGGTGTTGGTAACTTCTCCACTTTTCTGAATTATTATATATATTTTCATTCCATAGCTGGAAGATTGCACCCTCCAGTTGTCCACTAATGGGAATTACCTGGACATCGATCTCTCGCTGGCCGAGCAGAGGGACTGCTTAGAAACCTTCTTTGAAGACATAAGGTAGACACATTTCTTTTTCTGGCTTGTTGGGTGGTTTATAGATGCAGCATGATAACTCCAATATTACAAGTACAACTGGTTATCATATTATTTGTTTATATCCTGGGTGGAAGCTGCTTTCAAGAATACATAGAGCTTGCATGTTCTGTCTTATTTACAGAGATAGGACTGACAGCTGTGAGGATGTCTGGAAACTTATTGAGCTTCTGTTCACAAGAAAGGACGTGGAAAAAATTAAACAGATTAAAAAATACCCATTTTCTGATGCAACAAAATGTTTTCTTTATTCAACTGAAGATCTCAGAGCTCAAAAACATATTCAGATGTTTAACTGCTCTTGGGACTTGCCCTCTGTCCGCTAATGAGATCTAACGACTAAAGTATACTCCATACATTTCCTATCGACTTGAATTAAATTTAAACAGGTTTGCTATTTTTTAATTCAATAAACTACTTTAAAATACAGAGACCGTGTAGAAGATGGACGAATTGGTTATAATGAAGAATCTTAAGTAGATAGGCCCAGATGTGCGCAGCTTCCTTATTATAGGTCCACTGAACTCTGGAAATATTAATATTCATGCAATGTAAAACAATCTCTTCTACACGATTTAGTGAAGTATTTGCCACATTTTGGGCTTACTTGCTTTATATTGTAAAATAACATATATTTTGCCCCTCGCTGATATCATCCTCCATCTTTTTTTAGCTGCAAATATGTCACTTTAGAGGGTGGAGCCATCCATGTAACCTGGCAGTCCCCACTCATAATGGGGGAGCCTTTACTCCGCTGCCAATGGGATTCATCCCCTAGCAGGAAATTAACATTTTTTGAACCCAGCCATATTTATTTATTTGAATTATTTATGCATAATGTATTCTTTATTGATGCGAGTTTACATTATGTTTTATACATTATTTGTTTAAAGGGCCAGTGTGAGGGATGGGAAGGAGAAACAACATGAAGGGGAGGGGCTGTGGGGGACATGAACGATAAGAGGGATTGCCCCCAGAAGAGCAGTAAGCTACGGTGTACCCAGGGGAGGGGGTTGAGAAGAGAAGAAGATGGTGTTGAAATGATTGTGGCAGCCAGGGGGGGATCGGCAGAAAGGGTGAGGGAGCATAAAGAGGTATTGAGGGAGTGTACAAGAAGGCTCCTTTGATGAGGCTCTCAGAATACAGTGATTCTGAATCTCCTTGTAATTCAACATTTTCTATACTCAACCTGTCTGGATGAGCAAAAAACCTTGCTACTTCTCTCACTTCCTTGGTTCTCATTGTGTTTGCTAAAACCAATTTATATTACTCCTTATGTGAGTTTTGGTACTCAAGCTGCCACCTGGTACAGATTAAGGTTGAGAACCAAGTTACTACTGTATAAAAATTGTGTGACCTTACTATATCAGGGTCTTTGTGGAATTGTACGTATTTTGTATGTATTTACTCATTATGTATGGGATTTTATAATCCGCATTCTGTATGTATCTCGCAATGAACTTTGATGTTTTGAAGGAAAATGTAATATTCTTATTTTTTTTTTATGGAGAAGTTATAATTATATTGCGGTCTTTTAACAAAGACTAGTGATTTTTTTTTCTTTTTTCCAGAAATGAAACTTTGTGGGTATTTTGAATTCTCTAGGGTCTGCACTTTCAGACCGTGTATATTTTTATAGCATTATGTTGATGTACGAGGGGGTTGAATAATGTCATTTAGCAGAGGGTTGGTATATTGCTTGGTATAGTGCTTATCAAGTCATTTAATTACCTCTGTCAGAACTTAATGTAATGTTACCAAAATGTATGTGTATTGAGGAGATCCAGGACTTTGATTATTTGCTGAGCTTTCCATTATTTGTATTGGTTTTAGTAAAACTACAGCGTAGGAAGCACAAGAAACTTTTTTTTTTTTTTTTATTGAATTGCCAGATTTTTTTTTTTCTTTTCTTTCCAATTTTTGCCTTTAACCAAAATAACAAATATACTAGTAGAAAACTGAATTCTACATTTCTACTGAAAAAAAAATTGGTATAACATTTTCCATTAGTATATAAAAGCACTCTAACTGGGGAGGGATTAGACGAAAAAACTGAGGTTTTCAACTGCATAAATAGGTAAAACATTTTAAATGTATTTTTTTATTCTCCAGCAATAAAGTGTTTTTAGCAATTCTAGCTCTTTATTAAAAAAATAATAAACTACAGCTTATGCTGAAAAAGGACTTGGACTCCCTCCAATCTATTTGCATATTTTTCATTTGGGCCAAACAGATATCTACACAAATGCTTGATTTATTTATGTATTTATTCATTTTTAACTTAATTTACTCTCCTCACACTGGCATAATGTATGTTTTGATTGTTTGTGTTTTTTTTTTTTTTTGTTTAGTTTTTTTGTCGTTCGCTCTATTAATGATGTTTTTATAAATATAAAAATCTTTTGAGTAAAGGTATCTGAACATTTTCCCTGTTTTTAACGTTTTCTAACCTAACCCCTGCTGCTTATTTCAGAAACACACATTACATTGAGTCATTCCATACACATACAGATTTTTTTAATTTTTTTTAAATGGTTTCCACCCCCCCAGAGGTACGTACATGGGCAGATTGCACTAACCGATTGCAAAATTGCATACAAGTACATTTTTAACCTTATACAAACCTTCAAGCCAACAGCCGCACAGTGCAGACATCCAGAGCAACATTGCCTGAGCTGCTTTAGGGTAAATTTTATTAATCTTTATTTTGGGATTTATTTTCCATGAAACTTCCATATACCTTTTATAAATAATTTTGAAAGCCGTTTTCTAATCTGTAACTTCTTGCCCCTTGTATGGTCTTAGTTCTCTTGGCAGTGATTTTGGCAGACCATTTGCATGAGCATTCTCAGGCTTGTAAGAGTGAAACATGTTTTGTTGGGAGAGGAATGAAAGTGAATCTGTTGCTTGGTGTGTTTGGCACGGGCCGTGTTAATTCTACGCCTTGCTGTCGCTTACGTTTGTTTTGTTGCTGTGGCTTTTAATCATCAGGGTCCAAGTTAATTCTTCCAAGTTGTCATCAGCCGCATAACAGTTGTAAACATTGACATGCAACCAAGTCTCCATTTGGGAATACTGTATTACTCCCTAAGCCAGAAAACACAAACGGTCACATCCAGCGCCTTATTAAATTTTTGTTCTGAATCCTAGCCGTGTACGTAATTACTTGTTTTGGGCACATAGACCCTCTGGTTGTACAAGCCCTTATATAGAACAGAAGTCACCTTGTTTTGGTTTTAAATTTCTGGTGTATAGGAAGAGCAGTATCATTTGCCATCGCCCCTTTATATTAAACATAATCCTTTTGAACTTGAATCTGGCTTTCTACACGATAGCTGAATCTAGATAGATACCCAGGATTTATGTCCTATGTTGATAACTACAGTGCCTTAAAGTATTCACCCCCCCCCCCCCCCACCTGATGACTCACAACCTGGAATTAACATGGATTGTTTGAGAATTTGCATAATTTTATCTACAGTAGATGCCCACAACTTTGATTTTATTTATTTTTTTGTGAATCAAAAAACAAATAGGACAAACTAACAGAAAAAGTCAATGTGCATAACTATTCACCCCCCTAAAGTCAACACTTTGTAGAGCCACCTTTTTGAGGCAATCACAGCTCTGAGTCGCTTTGGATAAGTCTCTATGAGCTTGACACATCTTACCACTGGGATTTTTGCCCATTCCTCCTTGCAAAACTGCTCCAGCTCCTTCAAGTTGGATGGTTTGTGCTTGTGAACAGCAATCTTTAAGTCTGACCACAGATTTTCTATTGGATTGAGGTCTGGGCTGTGACTCGGCCATTCCAACACATTTACATGTTTCCCCTTAAACCCCCCAAGTGTTGCTTTAGCAGTGTGTTTGGGGTCATTGTCCTGCTGGAAGGTGAACCTCCGTCCTAGCCTCAAATCACACACAGAGTGGTACAGGTTTTGCTCAAGAATATCCCTGTATTTAGCACCATCCATCTTTCCCTCAACTCTGACCAGTTTCCCAGTCCCGGCTGCTGAAAAACATCCCCACAGCATGATGCTGCCACCACCATGTTTCACTGTGATGGTGTTCTTTGGGTGATGTGATGCGTTGGGTTTGCGCCAGACATAGTATTTTCTTTGATGGCCGAAAAGTTCAATTTTAGTCCCATCAGACCAGAGGATCTTCCTTCATACATTTTGGGAGTCTCCCACATGCCTTTTCACAAACTCAAAACGTGCCATTTTGTTTTTTGCTGAAAGTAATGGCTTTCTTCTGGCCACTCTGCCATAAAGCCCAACTCTATGGAGAGTACGGCTTATTGTCATCCTATGTACAGATACTCCAGTCTCTGCTGTGGATCTCTGCAGCTCCTCCAGGGTTTCCTTAGGACTCTGTGCTGCCTCTCTGATTAATGCCCTCCTTGCCTGGTCCGTGAGTTTTGGTGGCCAGCCGTCTCTTGGCAGGTTTGCTGTTGTGCCATGTTCTTTCCATTTGGTTATGATAGATTTGATGGGGCTCCTGGGGATCATCAAAGATTTGGATATTTTTTTTTTTTTTATAACCTAACCCCGACTTGTACTTCTCAACAACATTGTCCCTTACTTGTTTGGAGAGTTCCTTGGTCTTCGTGGCAGTGTTTGGTTAGTGGTGCCTCTTGCTTAGGTGTTGCAGCCTCTGGGGCCTTTAAAAAAAGGTGTGTCTATGTAATGACAGATCATGTGACACTTAGATTGCACACAGGTGGACGTCATTTTACTAATTATGTGACTTCTGAAGGTGATTGGTGCACCAGAGCTTTTTATGGGCTTCATAACAAAGGGGGTGAATACATACGCACATGCCAATCTTCTGTTTTCTATTTCTAAAAAATAGTTTTATGTATATATTTTTCTCATTTCACTTCACCAACTTAGACTATTGTGTTGTGATCTGTCACATAAAATTCAGATTAACAAGACATTGAACTTAAGGCTGTAAAGTAACAGAATAGGTAAAAAGTCAAGAGGGGTGAATACTTTTGCAAGGCACTATATACTGAAGTATCCATGTGTATTGCAACGCTGGGAGTGTCTATCCTGCAGTATATACGAATCTTCTGACCTGTGTGTGTTTAGAGAAGGTCTGGATTATCTTTTCCAAAGTGAATGTTTGCATGGAGTCTATTATTTTGTAATGCACCATCCTATTCAGTAGTGCTACAAAGGGGTTAAGCCCCAGGCAAGAAACAATATTAACACATTGATTTTAAGCTCAAAGACCGGGTCCTCCATTGTTTTACAAACACACACAGAGCTTGTTCCTAAAAAGTTGACATAGGATTGAAAACTTACAATCTGAGGGTGATAGATACAAGATGGCAGTGTGCAAGGCAATCGGTTCAAGCAAGTGGAGGGGTCTGTGTGTTGCACTGTAGATTTTGGGTGGGAGTGACATGCTGTAGATTGTGCAGTTATCTATATTGAGGCTGAAGGTGATGCTTTAAACCGATGGCTTTTAGTGAGTCTTTGAAGGTTTTGAATCAGGAAGATAGTCTAGTGGAGCAAGGCAAGGTGTTCCATAGAATAGAAGCAGCACTAGAAAAGTCCTGAAGACGGGAGTGAGAGGAGGTGATAAAAGCTAATTAGAGGGAAGAGGGCAGTTGGGGGAGTATTTTGAGATGAGGAGAGGTCCATAGAGTCTAGTAGAGTGGTGTGTATTGCACCGCACAAAGATAATGCAGAACAAACTGGTGCTTTCAATAAACAGGGAGGACGGCATGTAGGAGAATGTTTGTTTGTTTGTTTGTTTGGTTTTCTGAAACTGCTGCACATTTGATGCACTTAGCATTTTTAATTGGATGTAAACATTTATTTTTAAATTCCCCTTCTCTACTGTATATAAATGAGGCTGCTTCCAGGTCATTGCAATCTGTGGTGCAAGGTTCAGGATTTCATTTTCTTGTTGCCTGATGTTCAGACTTTGAGTCATCATCTCTGATAGGATAGAGCATCAGCTTGCTGCAATGATCTCCGGATTCACATTTATGTGTTTATTCCTGATCATTTTTTAAATTTATTTTTTTGCATTAATAGGATATTATAAAACAAGAAAAGTGTATATAACTATGCCACCGTTATGGTGATGCACTGATTCGTCCAATAAACACCTTCAGAGTATCACACCTTCCATCCATCTTGGAATAGGATAAATCACAAAACGTGTATACATCACAGCCTGGAAATCTTACCCATAGGAGCCAGAAAAATCATATAACGGGAGCCTGGAGGGAACACCTTTCTAGACCAACAGTACAATAAAAATATTTAGGAGCCAGAAGTACAAATTTTAGGAGCTACATATACACACTGTGTTCTCCCAAGCCTAAATTGTAGTGCCGCCTGCCTTGAGACGCTAATAGCACACAAATACACATTGTGCTCATCCCATCCATAGCACTAGTTGGGTACCAGCCCCACACTGATGGGATCTCCTAACTCGTGCATAATCCATCCTATGCAGTGCATCAGATATACCATTTTTAAATGCTTCCAGCACTAATATTTCTATTCCCTCTAAAAGTACTGAAGTGCGTTCTATACAGATGCAGATTGCCTTTTCCCTGTTTGTTCTCATCTATTGTATTGTTGACCTTTAGGTTTAGTTGAAAGTTAAAAAAATCTCTGATCTCGGCAAGTTATTTTTTATTGATTTATTTATAATCCTGAAGTGTGCATAAAAAGGCTGTATTGTTAAAGATCTGTCTGCAGAATTACCCCCCCCCCCCCCCCCATTTGTTTTGGTCTTCCTTTTGAATAAGGTCAGCAAGATAGTGAGACATCCTGCTTTCCTGACTCAGTCTGCAATGCAATTTTTTTTTTTTTTTACTTTTCACAATCAAAGGATCATTTCAGGTTTTAGTCACTGGAAGCAGTTGTGCAATGAACATAGGTTTATATTGACACATGCCTGAATCCAATCCTGCACATACCAGTCATCACACGTTCTTATCCAACGCAGAGAAGGAAGTGCAGAGATGTATATAGAGCGTATCAGGCACTAGATCAATATACATATATTCTCTTCTCTACCAGGCATTTCCCCTTGTTGTATTACTTACTCAATACATCCACATCCCGGCAAACTTACAGACCTTATACTAGATATATAGACCAAAGTTTGCCAAATCATGGGAGCCAGGGAGCCACAATGCGGCTCCCTTGTGGCTCCTACCTTTTTTAGCAATTATAATAGTAATAGTAATAATAATGTTATTATTATTAATATCCTTTATTTGTAATGCGCCAACATATTCCGTAGCGCTATACATACATTTCGATCAAGGCAAAACAATATTAACACATTACAAAAGATGGAGGGCCCTGTCTTTTGAGCTTAGAATCCGGTGTCAATCGAGCTTTCCCCAAAGTATCCTGCAAAATTGAAGACTTGCATCTCTGTCTGACTCCCCTGAGGTCTCCGGCCCTGCCAGGCTGACATGCAGTTTTTCTTGGACTTTGTTGTTTTGGCAGAAATACATTACCGCTTTAGTGAACATTTTGACTTCCACATTACAAAGGAAAATTCAGAAAGTTTTGTTTTGTAAAGGGCAGTAAATAGTGATGGGGCAAATGACGGAGTAGTCCAAAGTGCATGTTGTACTCTAGTATTTGATTTACAAGCTTCCATTATGTTATATGGTGCATAAAGAGAGAAGATACAAGCACAGATGGAAGCAATCCCCGTGCAGTATCCTGTATGGAGGGTTAGGCTATGCAGAGATGCTAGGTTTTTGGTGCATATCTTGTGTGACTTCAACCAAGCAAGCACCTCCGAGCCGAGGAAAAGATGAAGTATTTAGTGGGACATGGGATTCATCAATACTGCACTTAGTCATATACCACAGCACTGAAAATCACTGTTTCGGAAAAGCTTTTATATAATCTAGTTATTCCTTCAATTTTATCTGCAGGATCTGCAAGGACCATAAATCACAAACACTGTACAAATGGCAATGAACTCATTACTCCGACCAAAAAATGTAAATGTATTCCTTTGGGTTCTTTAAACATTCTAATCTGAAAGGGAACAATGTGGAATTTATTATTGCAATAAAGAACAATATGGGCATATTGGCCTGTGGAATGAGTCTATAAGGGTCTCGCAGTGTCTACAGAGACTTTTGTTTAGGATTGGCTTTAATTAAGTTTCAGTGCCATGAAAACTATCATGGCAGCATTTTTAAACTAAAACAAAGTGATTTATTTTTCTCAACTCCCCCTGCTTAAAATAAGCATGTTACATTTTGTGTTATAATTTGTACGGTTGTTAATGTTTCAGAATTCTTATCTTTTAAAGGGATACAGAAGGTTTCTGGATGTTACTAGGTATATTATATGTCTAATGTATGTATTTACTTTTGTGCACTTTGATTTTAGGCAGTAAAAACAGAGCTTACAAGCACTTCTTGGTAAAACAAACAAATATTTCCTGTATGGGTCTGCCCTCTGCAGCTCATGAAGACACAGACTCTGCTGTACTTGCTGACATACTAACCAATCAGTGACCATCTCTCTGTAACATGCTGCTGAGACATTGTCCCTGCTAGGCTATCACACTACAGCACGACCAGCCCTACATAGTCAGTGCTTGCATACGCTGCAGTGGGCAGACCCATACAAGGACTAATAATTTGATTTTAGAAAGCAAAAAACAAGCTTATAATCACTTCTAAATAAAATAATGTACATAAAAGTAAGCAGAGATATTATATACCTAGTAAGATCCAGGAACATTCCTTTAATGCTGTTGATGTAATACCCAAGTATTAAAGCAGTATATTAATTGAGCAATTGATGCAATATATTTTAATAAATCTATTGTTTTATTATATATATTTTTTATGTTTTTCTATAGACACAAGCTTTGCATTGCCCACAATAAAAGCAACCTTTAGTCCTCCTAGATGTACTCCTTTGTCTTGTTTTCTTAGTAATGTTGTTATAACACAAGGTTTTCCCTTTTATAACCCTGCTTTTCCCCGTTGGGCTTCTTTGCTTATCTGGTTTTGTCACGGCCTGGTTGCTGATACAGTAATCGCTCTGCAGATATTGTTCAGTCGTTCGCTGGTGTAGCCCCAGGCTCTGTGTGTGAACATCATGTTCCCTGTGTGAAATTGTCCATAACTTCCAGAAAACATCTGGGGGATGGTTTTCTTGCCCACCATAAATACAATATATCATGTGAACATATAAAGTGACTGACATTTACACGCAAACTGCTAGACAATAACCGTGAAATTTATTTGTTACTTGCATGCAAATATATAATAAAAAAGAAAAGAGGCGCTCGTTCTCAGAAAAACAAGTTAGAGGAGCTCAGTTTGTACAAATGACTCTTGGGGCTTAGTCTCCCTAAGGGTGATGTGGGCTCCAGAGGTGGCCTTAAGAAGTTCAGCTACACCTCACTGACGAGGCCCAACTGAATTGCCTGGTATTTCAGGGCTGGATTGTTCTATAGAGTGAGACCAGACTGCAGGATATTTCTCCCTGTGAAGGGCACAAGTGAGAGAAAAGATGCTGCTATCTGAGTGGGTTACAATGTCCATATTACTAACCTATTAAAACTTGTTCATTCTCTGAAATGTTGGAGCTGTATATAACACTGATATTATGACTTATCATATTTCCATAGTAGAACAATGACAGGGTATCTCATATATAGTTGTGAGCGTACGAGTTGTTGCTAACGCTTGCGGGCTCGCATAGCGAGCCGGCGGCCCTCGCAAAGCGAGGGCCTCAGTTGCTGGCATAAAGCACTGAAAGCGCTCCTTGCCAGCAACTGCGACACTCGCAAACTTCACGACGTAACGCAAAAAAAAACATACAAGACACGTTAACACACATTACGACCTCGCAAAAATCGGCCGCAACCCGCGAACATGAAAAAATTCAAAACACAATAAATACACACACCACATACATAAAAAGCTTACCTACAGCAAGAGGGAGCATCCAGGACCTCAAAAAAACAACTTACACCTTAATTTAAATCAAAATAAGAGTTTAGACACTAAAAAATTCTCTAAGCGAGAGAAAAAATGGGCGCCGAAAAAAACGAGGCTACAGCAGTCTAAACACGCAAAACACCACAAGAAACTCTCAAAACACCACAAACGACCTACGGATATTCCGCTAAAGACGCATACCACACATTACCCGCCATTTTACGACCGTGCGGAAGTACACAACTACGCTAACGGTTTGGTCTCGCGCACGCACACTATTACACTGCACACATTCAGCACGCTTACACAGCAGCTCCACACCACTAATGCTGCCGCAACATCAAAACAGATTGTCAGCTCTTTAACACAATGCTTCAAAATAGGTAAAGTATATTCATTTATTAATGTATTATATATTTCATTATTACACACCAAACAGCATTAGCTACCTTACAATTTCATTGCCGTCATTTTTTGACGGGCAGTTCTCTAGTTTATTAAATGAGGCTTAATTTCATCTATATACTATTCAGAACATGTCATTTTTTTATTTTATTTTTACCTGTCCATATATGCAAAGTAAAATATCGTCATGCAGTATGTTGTCAAGAGTGTGTGTGTATTTTCTTTGCTATTCTCATGCAGTCATTTCTTAGCAACTACATCATGGTGAATTCACAAGTATACAAGTGTTTGTATGTGTTTGTAGGAAGACTCGCACTTATACACCAATATAAATGTATCGCTAGAACAAGGCCATAAATATCTTCTATCACAACTAAAGCAAACTGACTGTTTTGTGTTTCTCCAGATCTAAAACTGTTTATAAGCAGTCCTTTTATTATTCCAAGGTTGGTAATTTATATGGTAAACAGGAAGAATGAAGTCTGCACATAAGGAGCCAAGCATTCATCTGCATCACTTCATTAGGAGGCAGAACAAGAAACGAGTGTGCTCATTTATCAGCATTTCTAGTGAGCCTCACAATCTCCTAGCAAAGCATTCTGGCCCGGGACTCCTAGCAATGCATTCTGGCCCGGGACTCCTAGCAAAGCATTCTGGCCTGGGACTCCTAGCAAAGCTTTCTGGCCTGGGACTCCTAGCAAAGCATTCTGGCCCGGGACTCCTAGCAAAGCATTCTGGACCGGGACTCCTAGCAAAGCTTTCTGGCCTGGGACTCCTAGCAAAGCATTCTGGCCTGGGACTCCTAGCAAAGCATTCTGGCCCGGGACTCCTAGCAAAGCTTTCTGGCCCGGGACTCCTAGCAAAGCTTTCTGGCCCGGGACTCCTAGCAAAGCATTCTGGCCCGGGACTCCTAGCAAAGCATTCTGGCCCGGGACTCCTAGCAAAGCTTTCTGGCCCGGGACTCCTAGCAAAGCATTCTGGCCCGGGACTCCTAGCAAAGCATTCGGGCCCGGGACTCCTAGCAAAGCATTCTGGCCCGGGACTCCTAGCAAAGCATTCTGGCCCGGGACTCCTAGCAAAGCATTCTGGCCCCGGACTCCTAGCAAAGCATTCTGGCCCGGGACTCCTAGCAAAGCATTCTGGCCCGGGACTCCTAGCAAAGCATTCTGGCCCGGGACTCCTAGCAAAGCATTCTGGCCCGGGACTCCTAGCAAAGCATTCTGGCCCGGGACTCCTAGCAAAGCATTCTGGCCCGGGACTCCTAGCAAAGCATTCTGGCCCGGGACTCCTAGCAAAGCATTCTGGCCCGGGACTCCTAGCAAAGCATTCTGGCCCGGGACTCCTAGCAAAGCATTCTGGCCCGGGACTCCTAGCAAAGCTTTCTGGCCCGGGACTCCTAGCAAAGCATTCTGGCCCGGGACTCCTAGCAAAGCTTTCTGGCCCGGGACTCCTAGCAAAGCTTTCTGGCCCGGGACTCCTAGCAAAGCATTCTGGCCCGGGACTCCTAGCAAAGCATTCTGGCCCGGGACTCCTAGCAAAGCATTCTGGCCCGGGACTCCTAGCAAAGCATTCTGGCCCGGGACTCCTAGCAAAGCATTCTGGCCCGGGACTCCTAGCAAAGCATTCTGGCCCGGGACTCCTAGCAAAGCATTCTGGCCCGGGACTCCTAGCAAAGCATTCTGGCCCGGGACTCCTAGCAAAGCATTCTGGCCCGGGACTCCTAGCAAAGCATTCTGGCCCGGGACTCCTAGCAAAGCATTCTGGCCCGGGACTCCTAGCAAAGCATTCTGGCCCGGGACTCCTAGCAAAGCATTCTGGCCCGGGACTCCTAGCAAAGCATTCTGGCCCGGGACTCCTAGCAAAGCATTCTGGCCCGGGACTCCTAGCAAAGCATTCTGGCCCGGGACTCCTAGCAAAGCATTCTGGCCCGGGACTCCTAGCAAAGCATTCTGGCCCGGGACTCCTAGCAAAGCATTCTGGCCCGGGACTCCTAGCAAAGCATTCTGGCCCGGGACTCCTAGCAAAGCATTCTGGCCCGGGACTCCTAGCAAAGCATTCTGGCCCGGGACTCCTAGCAAAGCATTCTGGCCCGGGACTCCTAGCAAAGCATTCTGGCCCGGGACTCCTAGCAAAGCATTCTGGCCCGGGACTCCTAGCAAAGCATTCTGGCCCGGGACTCCTAGCAAAGCTTTCTGGCCCGGGACTCCTAGCAAAGCTTTCTGGCCCGGGACTCCTAGCAAAGCTTTCTGGCCCGGGACTCCTAGCAAAGCTTTCTGGCCCGGGACTCCTAGCAAAGCTTTCTGGCCCGGGACTCCTAGCAAAGCATTCTGGCCTAGGATTTGTTATGGATAGAGAAATGTATTCACAGATGCACCTATCACAAGACTATAAAAAAACAGATTAAGTATCTCTTGAAGACCATATGTCCACATTGTTACTCTCCTGGCTATCCTCTCCTCAGCCAATGTGATTGGTTCCTGTGGCTCCTTTTCTTTTCCTACCCTCCTTTAGTATTAGATGTGGTGTCTATGCCTGGTGATATGTGGCTTAGAACACTTGATCTGTTTGCATTGAATCAGACTTTGATTTATCAGCCACATGGCTTCATCTCCGGGTACTCTTTGCCCATCCAGGCTGCCTTACTTCTCTCTCTTTTTGAGCCACTCTGCATATTCTGAACCTTCCACTGGTTCCACCAAAGAGAAAGCTGAAAGAAGAAGCATGGAGAGGGATTTTGTGAGAAGACAACCAAGATATAGAGAATCAAAAGATTCAATGTGTGTCTCACCAGTTTTCTTAGTCCCACCAACAGTACCCCCCCCCCCCCCCTTGTAAATCACCTTTGTGCTTTCACGCATTTGCTGGCAAACTGATGGCTTTATTTGTTAGTCACTTGTTGCACCATATGCTCTTTTAGCTAGGAGACCAACCATTACCCAAGTCCACTGTACTGCCTGACATGACACCATGCCATAGAATAATATGGAACACTGGACAAGACTGAAATTCTGTGTTAACCTGCGTATGAGGTATACATTCTTGTTCTTAGTCATCTTGTGGCAAGTTTTATAACATGCCATGTTTTCTTTTAATTGATTTTAAAATAAATATCTAATGGCAAAATTCTGATGTTACAATTCTTATATGAATATACCATTCATGTTTAGTTTATTGTTTAGTTGTCCAGTTGTAAACGCTATGAACTACAGCAGCACATATGTTAGCTACTGCTCTATCAAGCTCATGTTCATTGCTTCAATGACCACATCTATCCATCTTAACCATCTGCTCCCCCCTTCTTTGCGTGCCTTCATTTTTTCCCAGCACCAGATTCTTCTCTAGGGAATCCTGTATTCTCATGACATGGCCAATATATTTTGAGCTTCAAGCTCATGATCAAATCTTCCAGTGAACAGTTTGGCATCCCTGTCTGTAGAATTGATTTATTAGATCTTCTTGCAGACCAAGGGACTCTAAGCAGTTTTCTCCAACGCCACAATTCAAAGGCATCAATTCTCCGGCGCTCGGCCTTCTGGCCCAGCTCTCACATCCGTATGTTACTACTGGGAATACCGTAGCTCGAACAACGCCAACCTTTGTTGATAGTGTAATATCTTTACTTTTTTCTAGCTTGTCCAGATTTGCCGTGGTTTTACCCCTGGAGAAAACTTCTTTAATTTTGGATTGCGGTTTGCCATGATTTTTGTCTTAAAAGCAGGACAGTTTGTTGCATGCTTTTCTTTCACCTTCATAAATGGGCCCTTTTTAGTTCTTCCTCCGTTAGATTGTTGGGTTATTGGTTAATGATATACACAATTAGTGTTGCTGGTCCCTTGTCCGTCTCCCAGTATGTTTCTTGATGACTGCAGATAGTCTCACAAAAGAACATTTCATATTACACATTGCTTTTTCATTCCTCCTGTTGTATTTAAGGATCAGTGAACACTCTGTACTCTTTGTGCAATATCTGAACATTCCCTTTTACAAGACCAGTAACATTGCTTCCATATGAAGAAAGCCTTGGAAATCCCACGAGGGCAGCAAATCCTATAAAAGGATGGAAGTTTCATATTACTAAATGTTTTGGAACGCCACAGCACTTCATTTTAGCAATATGAGTAATAGCCCTAGGACAAGAGGACTCTTGAAATCAGGAAAATATTTACTTTTTGGAAGTAAATATAATTTAACTGTATAATCTGCTTGTTATATAGGCATACACTTCTCTGACATAGCCCTGAGAATCTGAAGAGTTTTTAGTCTAGGGAACTGCCTTTGTTGGGCCATAAGCAGTAATTAGAATATATATATAATATATATTTATATAATATAGCAAAACGGTACTCCTTTATTCAAGCAAAAGCAGTCATTGAATACTACGTTTTTAAACTCTTTTTTTTATACAACTATATAGAGGTTTTGGGGTCATTGGGTCGAGGGGGGGGGGACATTAACGGACCTATAGAATGTCATATTTTTAGTATGTTCATATAAAGAACTTTGAAGCAAAATCCTCAACCCCCCTCCTCATCCTCAACCCCCCCTCCTCAACCTCCCCCCTCATTCTAAGCCCCCCTCCTCCTCAACCTAAACCCCCCTTAATATCTCCCCCTCACTTACCTGCTTCTGCTCCGGCCTCGGCTCCTTGACCCGGTGGCGTCACATGTGCGCCACCTCATTAGCATATACCGCGTGTCGGCACCCGGTATATGCTAATGACGTGGCACGCATGTGACGTCACCGGGTCAAGGAGCGGAGGCCGGAGCAGAAGCAGGTAAGTGAGGGGGGTGTATTTAGGGGGTTTTAGGTTGAGGAGGGGGATTTAGGTTGAGGAGGAGGGGGGGGGTTAGAATGCGGAGGGGGTTTAGAGGGAGGTTGAGGATGAGGAGGGACTATCGGCGTATAACACGCACCTATGATTTGCTCTCTCTTTACAGGGAGAAAAAGTGCGTGTTATATGCCGATAAATACGGTATGTATATATATATATATATATATATACATACATACATATACACACATACATATATACACACATATATGTATGTATGTATGTATGTTACTGTGAAAGTCCGAAATTGGAGAATGTCGTCTTTCACCTGTGAATGTTGACTTTCACCTAGTCGCTTGGTGTATGTCCTAAATATTTGCTAAATACCCTTATTTCTGACTTACACCAGTGAATGTTGACATTCACCATGCACTAATGGTGAATGTTGAACATGTCAGAGATTTATATGCGATTCCAATCTTATTTATTGCAACAACTTCAACTGTTATGACACTTTGAATTGCACGAGAGTCCCTTGCTTTTCCAACTGCATTTATTTGTGGAACGCTTCCTTTTTGGCATTGACAGAGCGTATAGCCTCTTAGGTGCACTGTGTTTCATTTGACACCGTTTGCATAAATTTAAATACAACGTTACAACTTCATCTGTAATATTTTTTGTATTTAACTCGCAACTCTTTAAGCATACGTGTTCTTCCTCCGTGGCCTATTCTGTTGTGAGTATCATATAGTATACCGAACAATTCTTCATTGGTAACATAATACCGTAAATTTGTTTGCCCTGGTTTTAATGGTACAATTAACTTCTCTCCATCGTTAATTTTTAAAACGTCAACGTTTTAATCGTCTGTGATCCAAAGGTGTGTTGCACTTAGTTTTAGCAGAAACCACTTCGGAAAGTATTTGAGTACGTTTCTTGAGAAAAATAAAAACAATTGTCTTCTCGTTTACCTGCAATTAATGCATTTAACTTTTTCAAGAAAAACATCACGATTTACAGTGGTATCCATTTAGTATGAATTACGTCGCGCTCTCTCAGCAGAACAAAGGATTTGGCGGAAGAGAGAGACGGTCGCCTCTTTGTCGCCTCTTTGTCGCCTCTTTGTCGCCTCTTTGTCGCCTCTTTGTCGCCTCTTTGTCGCCTCTTTGTCGCCTCTTTGTCGCCTCTTTGTCGCCTCTTTGTCGCCTCTTTGTCGCCTCTTTGTCGCCTCTTCTCTTTTGGACTTCCACCAGAGCAGAGCTGTGATTGTCGACATACACCGGTGAGGGTCCGAATGTACAAGAATGTCACGAAATATTCCATCTTTCATCAGCGTATTTGGTGCATGTCGACATTCTCCAATTTCGGTCTTCCACAGTAACATATATATATAATATATATATATATATAATATATATATATATATATGTATATATGTATATATATATATATATATATATATATATATATATATATATATATATATATATATATGTATAATAATTATAGCCATATCATTAGTATTAGGTGTCTTTTTTTTTTTTTTTTTTGCTGAAGAGTTAATATAGGGTTAAAAAAAATACTTGAATGCAGTGTTTCTATTGGTAGGTACAGGTGCCTATGTAACCAATTAAACAAAAAACAATCTGTATGTGTATAGAATTACTCCATGTAATGTGTGTTTCTAATATAACCAGTATGTATTAGTGTAGAGGGAGGTACAAACAAGGAAATATTAACTAACCTTTAAAGGCACAATATAATGGTGTATTTTCTTTGCAGTCATTTAAAGATAATAGTTTAAAATACATAAATAATTGTCTTATTTGGCCAAATATTTGTAACCAGGAAAATTTGGATTAAGATTATTTGTAGAGTTTAAACCACCGTTGAGTAATGTATTTTAGTGCAATTATCATTAACTGCACATCCACAGAGCTTCTAATGCTTCATCCGAAATGTTGGATTCTCAGGAACAGCTCCATGATGTAATATATACAGGATTAGTCAGCCGCAGACTCTGTTTACCTCCAGCCTGGCTATTGGACAGGTTTTTTTTTGGAAATGTTTTGGTTTTGTTCTCTAGATGCTTGTTCTCTGAACACATTTGTGCACTGGGATCTGAATTTATATTATAATGTTCAAGGAACAAGTCACAGCAAATATGGTACTATCCAGCCAAACCATACACCAAGATCTTGTCTGTGCAGAGGAGCTCCCTTTCCAAAAAAAAATATCAACACCTGCACCATTTATTAAATTATTTCTAATCGCCTTAATCTGCACTTGAAATATATACTTCAATCGGCAAAATGTATAATACTTGGCAGCATTAAATAATACATACTTCTTGTTTTTGTGACTGCACATTTTGTAATAAATTTACCATTTAATTATGTAGTTGTACAGAATCTGAAGATATCAAAAGGGAGTCACTCATGCGCACCCTTAAAGTTTTCACACACTAAAACATTGTATTTCAAACTCATTTGGTTTAAGGTAGGGCTGGACTAGGGAGCCATTATTATTATTATTATTATTATTATTATTATTATTATTATTATGACGGGTTCCTAACATTTTAATTATACATATATATATCTACATAATCCCTTTCCTGGCTTCTAAAAATGCTTGGCTTGCTCCTCATTAACCTGATTGGCTCCAAAGTTTCATATACATTTTGCAACCAGCTAATTTTCATCATTAGGTTTATTATAATATTTATCAACTCTGTTATTCTAGTAGTAAAATACAGATGTTAAAAGAAATGTGAGCACCAGATAATTGACTTATTTAAATTATGTGTTGGAGAAAACTGCTTATAATCTGCTGGACTGCAATAAGATCAAATAAATCAGTATTACAGGAAATGTAGCCAAACTGTTCACTGGAAGGTTTGACCATGAGGCTGGAGCTCAAATATTTTGGTCATATCGTGAGAAGATTCCCTAGAGAAGGCATTGATGCTGGAAAAGATTGAAGGTACACAAAGAATGGCATGGCAGAGATGGATAGATGAGGTCATCAAAGCAATGAACAAGAGCTTGATGGAGCCCGGGGGGGGGGGGGGGGGCAGTGACTGGTCCATAGGGGTCACCGAGTTGGACATGACTGACTAAACAACAAAATACTTATGAACCAATAGAAATCTTAAGGTATCTTTTTACAGCCATTATCTGCCGTTGACCTGCACATTATCGCATTGTGACCTACATCTCTAAGGTAGTGGTATACCTGTGATTACAGCACGTCCCATGTCTTCTGCTCATTTCCATACTGGGGCTGTTATGGTAGAACCTATTTTTTGGTATCTCCACCCTAAGCTGCAGGCTCAGTTACACCTACTCTGGTGGAGTTAATAAAAGAAAGTCTTTGTGCAACCGGAGCTTCAGGTCCATATCTCTTATTATGTTTATCTTTATGGTTTTAATCAATCGTGTTATTAATGTGGAAGAGAAGCTTTGTGTAGGCAGTGCAGGTTATTATCAGTCATTACACTGGATGTAGTCCAGGCTAGTCACGATTATAAAGATAACAAATAGGATGCCAGCCAGCTAATTCCCAGGGTATTGTACACTTGTGATTACAGCTCGTCACTTAATATAAGCAAATAACATAGAGCTCATGAGTACACAAGTACAGCAGGCATATGCTCAAGGGAAGCCATGTCTCATATATGGTTATGGATTGCAAGAGCAAAGCCTTTGTGGGCACATTTGCATGTCCCTGCCAAGGTTCCCAGAATGCAGTGTAATAACTGTATTTATTTCTCTGAATTCTGGGCATGAAACAACTATTATTTTTTCATTTTTTACTTCAAATGTGAACACAAAAGTACTATTTATGTTTTATTTATATATATATATATATATATATATATATATATATATATATATATTTATATATATATATATATATTTATATATATATATATATATATTTATATATATATATATATATATATATTTATATATATATATATATATATTTATATATATATATATATATATATATATTTATATATATATATATATATATATATTTATATATATATATATATATATATTTATATATATATATATATATATATATATTTATATATATATATATATATATATATATATTTATATATATATATATATATATATATATATTTATATATATATTTATATATATATATATATATTTATATATATATATATATATATATATATATATATATATTTATATATATATATATATATATATATATATATATATTTATATATATATATATATATATATATATATATATATATATATATATATATATATAATTTTATATATATATATAAAAATTTGTTTGTGTACGTACATAAAAGTAAATAGATGCACAGATATAAAATATACCTAGTAACATCTAGGAACCTTTCATATTTAAAGAAATATGATGTAACATGTTAGGAGGCCTGGCCCTTACCTTTGCTGCGGTGTGTTGTATGCACCATACACAATACCAGCAGTGTATAGGATTAAATTGTTAATTACAGCTATTATGTCCTCCTTTTTCCATCACTCCCAATATTATGGGAAACCAGCTCTTCTCCTGGGAGTCATCAATCAGTGGCTCTCACGCTAGAGGTAACTGAACGTCCCACTGACAGGCCGCCATCACCTACCCTGATATCTGACACATCTCCTTGTATCTTAGGATGATTCCTGACACGTCTGCTAGGTAATAGCCTTAAGCTGCCTAAAAATATAAGCGTGCACATCTTAATATATTATAGCTACATAAACTATACTTTAAGATTTAAAGGGATATGGAAGGTTTCTGGATTTTACTCTGTATATAATATCCCTTTGTTTCAATTTATTTTTTATGTACTTTATTTTATTAAGACGTGACTATAAGCTCTATATTTACTGCCTAAAACCATACAAATATTGTTTGCTTGGATCTGCCCTCCTACAGCTCATGATGACACATACCCTGTAGTACTTGCTGTGTAGTGTCTCATACTAAGCAATCAGTGACCATTTCTCAGCATCATGCTATTGAGGCGTGATCCCTGATAGGCTAGAACACTAAACTGCACATCTAACCCTATAGAGTCTGTCTACATACACTGCAGTGGACAGACCCAAACGTGGACTATTTGCATGATTTTAGGCAGAGCTTATAAGCACTTCTTAATAAAATAAAGTACATACATGTAAATAAATACATAGATATATTACACTAGCGACTTGCCCGTCACAATTTTATTGCACTGTAATTTCTAAGGCAGATAATGCTGTTTGCCACAGACAATAAGGGTTTTGGTCGTCTGAGATCCTTTGGCGCTCATTGCAAGCATCTTGGTTGGTGTATTTTTTGTTATCAGAGGCACTTTTGCTGTCATTGTAAGGTCCGCGCTGATCTCCTTTTTGTGCTTACTGCAAGCCTATCATCTGTTGTAGTTTGTGTCCTATGAGCACAAACTAGATCTTTGCCGTTTTTATTGCAATACCATGTTTGTTTTTGTTTTTTTTGGGGGGGGGGGGGGGGGGCGGTGTATAGGGAGATTTTTCATGATAATTAATGAAATCATAAATTAATATACTTTACCTAATTTGTAATATATACAGCAAGCAATCTGTTTTGATGTTCCTGCAGCATACAATGTAGGTTTGCACTGTTGTGGAGCTGAGGTGTAAGTGTCAGCAATGTGTGCAGTGTAAATAGGCTGCGTGCACGAGGAGAAACCGTTTGTGTAGCTGTGTACTTCCGTATTCTGTAAGTTAGTGTTGTAAAATGGCGGCGAATATGTATGTGGTACGCAGGTGTGGATGATTTAGCGTCCTTGCCAGTAGTGTATGTCGTATGTGCTTGGTGGTGTTTTGCGGCTTTATGGGGTTGTGTAGCCTAGTTTTTGTTTTTTTGCGGTGGCCGTTTTTTTCTCGCTAAGGGGATTTTCGCGTGGCTCAACTCTGGAAATTGGACTTAAACTGAGGTGTAACCTTACTTCTAGATGTCCTGGGTGCCCCCCCCCCACCCCTTGCTGTGGGTAAGGGTTTTTATTTAATTTTTGTGTTTAGAAAAAAAAAAAAAGTTTTCCGCTGTGTGCGGTTCGGCCGTTAAGGTCGTATTTTTGCAAGTTCGTAAAAGTCCCGCGGCTTGTATATTTTAGTGTAAGTCCATATTTAGTTATTGTAGCCGACATTGGAGCCTCCACCTTCCGCAAATGCAAGGATCCGCACTTGTGGCTCGAACTGCTTCCCCCCCCCCCCCCCCCCCCCCCCATTTTGCGAGGGACGCAGTTCTTGTGAGCTCACTTCGAGAGCTCGCAAAGCGTGGCAACGTTTCGTAGTTTGACAACTATTATATGTGATACCAGGAAAGCTGGCTATCTCACCATGTTATGTTTTTCTTTTTGTGAGTAATCTTCCTCCCTGTCATCAGTGGTATTCTTAGAAGACTTGAGTCACTGTGGGAAGCCACTGTCGTGTGAGTCCGAGCCAAGAGCTCACAAGCTAAGGATAGCAACCCTGCAACAGCTGCTTCTGACGTCTTAAAGATACAGTCACACACTACATTTTAAACTGAATACTTCACTCTAAAATAATGACTGATTCAGACTTTAACAATGGTCTCATTAACTTCAACATAGTAGTATGTAATCTGGACTGTGAGTAGCTGCTGTATTATATTGTTCTATATCATGGGGCAGAGTTCTTAAGAGACTAACCCACCACGATCCATAGAATAATCACCTCTGTATGCCTTGATGTTCTCCTGCTTCTCTCTTACCTGAATGTCCAGACTTTCCTCTTCTACCTCTAATACACCTTTCTTAGCCTCTCTTGTACCTTGAATGTAGGGTTTCATAAGTACCAGGACCCAAGGCGCTATGGCTCCTAAAATCTTTCTTCTGACTCCTAAATCTTTTGATAATTCTACATATTTCTTAAGAAATTATATATAGCTCCTAATAAAAGTTTGTGTCTCTTGTCCATATCTGACAGTCTCCAATGTTTGGTATGCAATGGTCATCTGTGTTTGAGTCCTCTTGATACGGAAATGAAAAACTGTTCACTGGAAGGTTTGATCATGAGGCTAAAACTCAGATATTTTGCCCATATCTGATGCTGGGAAAAGTAGAAGGCACACAAAGAAGGGGACGGCAGATATGTATAGATTGGTGCAATGAACATGAGTTTGTTATAACTCAGCGGGCCAGTGGCCGACAGATGTGCGTGGCCTGCTGCTGTCCATAGGGTCGGATACAACTGAACGGCTAAGGATTTGTTGCATAACTGGATTAAACATGTTTTTATATCTGGGATGCTGATCACCTTCAGCCTCATGGATGCAGTGACACGGGTGGCATTTTTTTCAGTGTAGAGGAATACGTTTTAGCATTATGTGCTTATGTAAAATAATTCTATATACCGTACCGTAAGCATGGGTGGTGGTGTCAGGATGGTCATTGTACCTGACACTTGCTCTGCTTTACAGGGATTATCTAGTCTCATGCAACCCCCTCACTACCTATCCATGATCCTCTTAGTCACTTTATGAAGCTCTTGGGCTTTATGAGGTTGTTAAAGGGACAGGCCAGAATGACTTTTACCTGCATGGGATTTACCATTGCTAACAATGTAGATTGTATTGCTGCTGCTGCTGCTGCTGTTGGTGGTGGTAGTGTTTTTAAAAAAATATGAAATGTATTAAACCTAGATGGAAATAAAAGAAAATTAAAGGGTTAAAAAACGAAAAAAGAACAAAAAAAAATTGAGTTAAAGCGAGAGCCTCTTTCCCCCTGTCTCCCTACTCTGTGTCTCTTTCCCTCCCTCCTCATCCGCCCTCCTCATTGAGGAGGGGGGTTGAGGAGGATGATAAGGGAAAGGGACACGAGGGAGGGAGGGGGGAAAGGGACACGAGGGAGGGAGAGGGGGGAAAGGGACACAATGTGACTCGAGTATAAGCCGAGGGGGGCTTTTCAGCCTTAAAAAAGGGCTGAAAAACTTGGCTTATACTCAAGTATATACTGTAAATATAGTACATTGTTCCAGGTTTTCTGGGCAATATTGCCACACAGGAAGCTTTAGGTACTTGTTGGAGAGCATGTAATATGTTGGGCAAATATGCACATATGTGGTAGGTCTGTGAAAAAAAATCAAAGTCTGTGGTATTATGTATCTCCCATATTTCCCTTATAGTTAATCAATATTTATCTTAAAGATATATATATATATATATATATATATGGTTTTGTATAATTTTTAATTTTTTTTTTTTTTTTTTTTTGGCTATGTGACCCATCTGAGAATATAATAATTATTATTATTATTATCATCATCATCATCCTTTTTTTGTGATGCACTAATGTATTCCTTGGCAGGAGGTGTAATAGTGTCTGAGTCTCATGTGTTCTTTACACTGAACACGCTCTGAGCCAGTAGATCAAATAAATCACCTCCGGCCTCGATCCTTAGTCAGCACCGGTACTGTTACTGAAGCCAAAGCAGAGATAGTTATTAGATCTACTTTCTATCTTACAGTCTATGAGTGACAGTACAAATGAGTAATTAGACAATATTTATCTATCTTTTCAACACATTGCAGACCCTGCTCGGTGTTATTTGAATGTCCATTTCCTGGTTCCTACACTGGGCCCTGTAAAGCATGCCGGCCCTGTTGGTCAGTGCTGCTTTATTATGAAGGATTTAACTTAAAGGGGAACACAAATGAACAGAGAGAATAATGGGTTTTTTTTTCGTTTTTTTTTAACCTTTTTTTCACCTGACCATGTCTATTGTTGTCTTACAAAGACTTCCCCCATCTATCATGGTGCTTACTACTTTACTACTTGAAGTGCAGATAGGCAAATTAAACTGTGCAAACGGCAATCTACTAAGTGGCAATGGGCTAATCTCAGCCTCCAGTGATATGGGAAGGTATTGATGCAGATTTGAAGAACTAGACTTAACAATGGGCAAAATAATTTTAGAAAGTAAAATAAAAGCAGCTTTTGCATATGTCCGTACATAAATATTTACGTATACTGCGGTGTCATGTCACTTCACATGACCTATGTAGAACCCATGTACCGTTGTAATATTTTCCTAGAAGAAAATGGCACAGCCGTCAGCCAATCACTGTAGCCAAGCTTCACTAAGCTTCGCAGGGAATGCAGTATTATCGCAGGCATTACTTTTATAGTTGATGATTTTAGTCATTCAGTTATGTCCGACTCTCCTTGATCCTATGGACCACAGCACGCTAGGCACATCTGCCAGTCACTGCCCCTCTGATATCCCTCAAGCTCATGTTGATTGCTTCAATGACCTCATCTATCCATTTACGCTTCGCAGGCCCCTTTTTTGTGTGCCTTCAATCTTGCCCATCATTCGTCTTCCCTAGGGACATTCTCCGGCTCTCCGTTTTCTTTATGGTCCAGGACTCACATTTGTATGTTACTACTGGGAATACCATAGTCCTAACAATGTGTAATATCCTTCTGATTTAATAGCTTGTCTAGACTTGTCATAGCTCTTCTTCCCAGTATAAAAATGTCTTTATTTCATGGCTGCAATCACTATCTGGGAGCCCAGGAAATAAAATCTGTCACTGCCTCCACTTCTTCACTTCTCCCCATCTATTTGCCAGAACTGTAGATAGTAGTACTGTGCATATACTCAGCATTTGAAATCCTCTCTGACAGCGACATGATTAAACATTTGTAACTTCTCTATGGAGGGCTGTTTTGTGGGAAACATTTGTAATGGAGACATCATACTAAATATAGGTTTGGTGGCCCCCAGGAATTTTCTAATCCGTGTTTTGTTTATATTAAAGCAGATTTCCTTTCCGTGTTGTAACCTCAATGCTAGAGCAGCTTTAATAAACAGGAGCGGTCTGGAAAAAATGATCTCTTTACCACGAAGTAACATTGTGCTGACATCTGGTCTCTTAATAATCTTCTTTCCTGTTGGACTCTGCCCCCCTGTAAGATCACTGACTTTCTTGTCTATATGCTTGTTTGTAACATAGTAACAAGAGGGGCCTAAGCCTTAAGAGGCTGCCCCCCCCCCCCCCCCTGCAGTGACCGCATGCTGTTAGGTGGGAATATTTGAGTCATGATGAGCCCTGGGCAGAGAAAATGAGACCGGTCACTTTTCATGTTAAGGTTTTAATGCCAGTCCTATCCAAAAACTATCCAATTTCAAATTCAGTTGTGATTCATTGGCCGTTTTTAATTTACCACTTGTAATGCTAATTAAGTAGGGTATAATTTGCTTATTTTTGTTATTAATTAGCATTGAAATCAGATTTTAAAATGAAAGCGTCAGTTAATTAAGCAAAATTTAGACTACCTCACTGTAAATATATCCTAAAAGCATGTTGAAATACTTTTTGATTATTTTTTTTTTTAATATGTGCCTTTTTCAGTGAGAAATCAAATAAAATCTGTTTGTATAGGTGAGTGTCGGGTTGCATAGGTGAGTGTCCCATTCAAGTCAATGGTAAGACTGCTTACATTTCCAGGATAAAGGGAACAGATCTTGTAAACGTCTTACGGTAGAATATTTATGTTTCTGCTCTTTTGCCTCTCTGAAATTTTAAACAATGCAGACCAGTGATCTTCTCCGGTGCTGTCAGTCTGTCTGTGTAGAGTTCAAACCCTTAACAAATCTACCTGCCACGAGACGAGGAATGCTGGGGTCACCTAGACAGGTCAGTTATGGGCTAACTGGTCAGTGCAGTGTAAACAGAGGGAAAAACTGCTATCAATCAGTGTCTTCCTCACAACACGTGCAGGACTCTGCTATCTGTTACTCGTGCAACAGCCAGTAGGCAGAATGCACTGCATATAAACAGAGGCTTAAACTTTAGATTTGTATCTATTATTAGTGCAATGAAAAAAACAAAACAAAAAAAACCCTGTTCATTTTACCATATCATCTTGTGCTCCTTAGTGAGGCAAATGGCCTTTTAACAAGGGATTTTCTTCTCTCCATCCCCATCATTATTATTATTTGCTAGGAGTAAATCCTCATATTCTTTATCTGCCTATTTCCTGCAAACCTATACTGGTGAGAAAAAGATTAGACCACCTCCTAGCAGATCCTCTGTCAACCCCTGGACATCTAAGGGGGGGGGGGGGGGGGGGCTCTGCTGGAATCAACAGTGCTAAGGTTCAAATGCAGGTTTAAATGCTACATAAAGGGGTTTGTTTGTTTGTTTTACTTTGTACAAATGTGGATTTTATTGCTAAATAGTAACTAAATTTTATAATTTGCAGTAGTGAGAGCCAAGGTCCTAAAACTCAGTCAGATCATATTCATCTGATATACCGTATATATTTGTGTGTGTGTGTTTTTTCACAACTACAGAAGCAAGAAGTCACAATTAAAAGCCCTGATATCAGGAAGTCTGTTGTATAATTGTTATGATTAACTTCCTGTAATATGTAGACATATCCTGCCCTGATATCACTGCTCCTGATGTGGATAATCTCTGAATATTTGTTCTCCTGTTATTATTTATATACTATTTGAAGCCATTGAATTATCTATCTATCTATCTATCTATCTATCTATCTATCTATCTATCTATCTATCTCATTCTATCTATCTATCTATCTATCTATCTCATTCTATCTATCTATCTATCTATATATCTCATTCTATCTATCTATCTATCTATCTATCTATATATCTCATTCTATCTATCTATCTATCTCATTCTATCTCATTCTATCTATCTATATCCTGCCCATTTAGCGTGACCCTACATGCTATAGCTCACAGCTTCATTGAGGTACACAAGCTGCTTCACCACAATAGGGTAGTAATATATTAGGGGGAGTTCTAGATAGTGACCACCTACAGTATACATACATGTTTTAGTTTTGCTGTATTGTATTGGCTCCTAACTCGCTGCTACGGCAAGCTGACCTTAGTGTAACAAAAGCACCTGGCTGTCTGGCTCCATATGTCACTTCGAACATGTAACATCTGTGGGAAGAAATGCTGATACAATCCTCACAAAAGCAGAGACATTATACCTTGTCAGACAATTTAAGGGCCTTTTGCCCTAAAAATGTCCATCATGCAGGTAAAATGGCAAGTTTCAGTCATTATGGGTTTTTGCATGAAAAGTAACTTGTTTTACATTAGAAAACGAACACTAAAGCTACGCAACAAAATGTTTCATTGTGTAGCCCAGAGCTTGACAGCATCACAGGAGCCAGGGATCCAAAACTTTCAAAAGTGTACTGCTGGCTCCTAAGTTTTTAGCTGTTAAACCTATTATTTTGATATATAATCCGTTCCCTGGCTCCTAAAAAACAATGGTTGCTTTCTCACTAATCACATCAGCCCTCTGGTCTACCCTGATCTAATAATGAGACCGACTTGGACGGAAGCATTAAAGGGACATGGAGGTTTCCTTGCTTTCCATATTAAAATTACTCCCTGAAACCTGCAATACCACTTAGGTTGTTTGTTTAAATCTTAGAAAGCCCTACCCTT
Organism: Discoglossus pictus; assembly: GCA_027410445.1. Classification (NCBI taxonomy): domain Eukaryota; kingdom Metazoa; phylum Chordata; class Amphibia; order Anura; family Alytidae; genus Discoglossus; species Discoglossus pictus. Next base: position 37,251,297 of record CM050176.1, on the reverse strand, counting down.
CCATGTCCCTTTAAACTAATTTGCTAGTTGTACATTAATGAACCACATGAATATACAACAGGTTCCTAATGCTTTCTCTGTACTGTTCATTCCAATTTGGGAAAACATTCCCTTTAATTTGTCTTTACTGTAAGTTTTCTAAAGTATAGATCACTCCTTTTCATGAACATAATGCTGTAATGCTTATTGCATTCTCTTTCACATGGCTGGTCTAAACTGTGGGTTATGGTGTCCCTTTAATGGTACGTTTTCTATCCTGCCTGACATAATGGCTCTGTCACTATATTCTCATCACAAAGGTATTTCTGTGACCCTGGAAAACACCTTTATGGCTGCCAGCAAACACTGTTTAATTGTTGTTGCTATGGGCCAGACTTACTAAACAGCACAGCTCCATTTATGCGGCTCTGCCATAAGACGCTTCTGACCAGATAGTGACAGGTTTTTAAAAATCAATCCATTTTTACTTGTTTGTAAAATTTCTAATTCATTAATGAATATTGTCTGTAAACAAAAAACAAACAAACCAGAGGCTCTCAATCTGAGAACAAACTAATGTTAATAGGTTAGTACTATGACATAACCCACTGTGAGAGACGCCTCATATAGACACTTGCTGTAGTATTGCCTGGTATTTTGGGGCTGGATCAGCCTGACATACTATAGGATATCTGTCCCTGGGAAGGGCACAAGTGAGATAAAATAGGTCTGTAATACCAAGTGGTCTGTGCCATCACATGATCATGGCAGATTATTTTAGCGCGTTTCCTAATTATCACGTGTCTCTCGTTTCAGCAAAGGAAGAAGACCGACGCTCATCCTGCGCACGCAGCTGTCTGTGAGAGTCCATGCTATTCTAGGTATGTAACCTATGGACTTGCATATGTAAGCCATCATGTCATGAGTAGTCATAGCGCTGATCTATAGGCTATACATATATGTTGGTCCATACAATCCCCCCGTACAAAAAACATTTACACACTGTGGGGAAAAAAAAATATTTCATTGATTTGAGAATTAGTTTAAAAATAGTGAAAAACAAATATTCTCACTGATTTATTTAATTTGTATCTGTTACATTTATACCTGAAATTATAGGGTTTTGGAAGTTTTCTGGACTTTACTATGTATATAATATTCTGGTGTATCGATTTTACTCTTTATGTACTCTATTTTATTAAGAGTGCCTTATAAGATCTGTTTTTGCTGCCTAAAATCAAATATATAGTCCCTGTATGGTCCCTAATAGGCTAGGACACTACACTGCACATCCAGCCCTACAGAGTCTGCATCTGCATACACTGTAGAGGGTAGACCCTTACAGGGACTATTTGTTTAATTTTTAGCCAGTAAATACAAAGCTTATAAGCACTTCTTAATAAAGTAAATAGTCGCACAGGGATATTTATACCTAGTACAATCCAGAAACCTTTTGTATCCCTTTTAATATTTAACTAAACCAAGTGAATGGCACAACCTTGTCGGAGATGTCTCTGTCCCCGGGGCAGACACTCAAACTGTACATGAGATTAAAGGATCACTCTGGTTATTTTTTTCTATATATGATCTTCTGTTGCTAACACTTGCGGGCTAACGCGTAACGAACCCGCTGCAACTGCGGCCCTCGCAAAGCAGCAGTTGCTGGCAAGGAGCGTCAAAGGCGCTCACTGCGCTGGTAGTAGATGAGTGCCACAGGCGCTCATCCCTACGACCCCGTGCGACTTAGGCACTGCACGGAACTAAATCTCAATTACACCATTCACAATGCGAGACCCGTAGCAGTATGAAAAAAAAGAATGCAAAAATTACGGATCGTAACACTCGCAAAAAGGAAAGCGCCACAAATTTACCGGCCAAACCGCGCACATACAAAAACCACCAAAACTACACGAGCGGAGAGCCTCGCAACTAGCACTGAAGGTGTTCCTTGTGAGCTACGCCATGAGCGCCAAAGCCGCCCAGTGCGGGCCTCACAATCCATCTCAGAGAACCAAAAGTAGAGCAGAGGAAAGGAAATGAGCGCCCAAGGCTTTAAGCACAGGGCTCACAATGAGCGCCGACAGTGGTCAGAGGAGCAAAAGTACACAAGGGGAGAGGCTCACAATGGGCACCAACGACGATCAGCGCGGCCCTTGCAATGAGTGCCAAAGGTGCTCACACCACCAAAAATACATGACGTGAGAGGTTTGCAATGAGCGCCAAAGCCGCTCAGCGCAGGGCTCACAATGAGCGCAGAGGGTGCTCAGAGGAGCAAAAGTACACTAGGGAAGAGGTTCGCAATGAGCACCAAAGGCGCATAGCGTGGGGCTTGCAATGAGTGCCAAAGGTTCTCAGATGACCAAAAACCTTAAATTGTGTGCCAAATGGCATTCCCAGCCTTGCAATTTTATTGACCATCATTTTTTGACCGGAAAGTCGCTAGTATATTATAAAAGACAGTAGAGGTTGCATTATTTTATTAACTTTTCGAGTGTAATTCTTCAGAATAGTGTATTTACAATATTACGTCCATATTGGTCTTTTAACTGAACTTTTTAATCCCAATCTGATTATAGTATTGGGATAAGATAAGACCGGCAAGTCATTCCTGAGAGAATCTGGCAACTTTATTTTGTTTCAAATATGAACATTATGAAGACGTTTTTTTCCCTGTAATGCTCATTATTTTAGTTGTTGCTTCCTGATCTGTGAATGGGTAAATAAACTGTATTATAGAGCAAGTCTTGATCTTAATGTGCCTGGTATTAGTAATGTTATGAGTCATGCGATGACCAGTCATATGAGGTCAGACTAAGGTGTTGGGTCATTTCTTGGGCACTTTGTATGATATTAATATGCTGCAAAAGTAACACTAATTTTGTTTTATCCAGAAAAGTTATACAACTCGAATGGCCCCGAGCTGCGGAGGTCTCTCTTCTCTCTCAAGCAGCTCTTTCAGGTGAGGGTTCCAGCCTTGTCATATGTCATTGAGAGTGGTCAGACATTGCCAAGACCTGCTGTGTACAGCCGTTAGAGAGATGGACGTTTCCCTATTGTAATATTAAAATAAACTACCTTTTTAGGTTAAACTCCAGTACCGGGGGAAAATAAAAGTAGAGGGTAGGTAAAAATAGGGTTTAGTAAAAATCACTATGTCCGTCATGCATGCATTTATACTCAATCATTAAATGTATGATGAACCTGGATCAAACCATTAAGATGGACCTTCCCGACAAGAATGGGTGGAATCCACTTGGGATGCTATTGAAAGCTCCCCCAAAAAAGAAATACCAAATGCTATCTACTTCAGTTAGGCGGTATCATGGGTATAATAGGAACAAACGCATAGGAGGGAGGGCTTTGTGAAGAACGACTGAAGCCACTCTACAAGTTAGGTCCATAGATTCGGGGCCACCAGAGGCCTTTGTGAAAACCAATTAAAGCCACTCTACGAGTTTGGTGATCTACCTTTCACCGGACCTAACACCTGACCACGGTTAGGCCGCATCATGGGTATAAGAGTTGGCATGCATGAGGCTGCTCAGTTAAGGATATTCGTACTAAAAAACATATGCTAATGGCGTGGCACGCATGTGACATCACATGCGCGCCGGGTCAAGAAGGAGCGGAGGCCGGAGCAGAAGCAGGTAAGTGAGGGGGAGGTATTTAGGGGGGTTTAGGTTGAAGGGGGGGGAGGTTAGGTTGAGGAGGAGGAGGAGGAGAGGGGTTAGGTTGAGGAGGAGGAGGGGAGGGGTTTAGGTTTAGGTTGAGGAGGGGGGGGGTTTTAGGTTGAGGAGGGGGGGGTTTAGGTTGAGGAGGGGGGGTTTAGGTTGAGGAGGGGGGGGGGGGGGGTTTAGGTTGAGAGGGGGGG
>CM050176.1:37125868-37129082 GCA_027410445.1 Discoglossus pictus | reverse complement strand
AAACTTGGCCTACAGTGACCAGTAGATTATACTATATATTATATAAACAATCATTGATAGGCTGCCCCAACAGCAAAAGCTCATTGCCAGTGGAAACCTCTAACAAAACAAGTCACTCCATTTGAGATCATTGTGTGGGTGGTACACTTTGTGCCTGAAAAGTTAGCCCACTGACATTACAGAGGGTGGACACCAGCAGCATTAGAGTCTGAACCTTCAGGTAGACATAACCCACCCGCCCACTGATTATACAGAGGGTGGATACCAGCAGCAGAAGAGTCTGAACCTTCAGGTAGATATATCCCACCCGCCCACTGATTATACAGAGGGTGGATACCAGCAGCAGAAGAGTCTGAACCTTCAGGTAGACATAACCCACCCGCCCACTGATTATACAGAGGGTGGCTACCAGCGGCAGAAGAGTCTGAACCTTCAGGTAGACATAACCCACCCGCCCACTGATTATACAGAGGGTGGACACCAGCATCAGAAGAGTCTGGACCTTCAGGTAGACATAACCCACCCGCCCACTGATTATACAGAGGGTGGACACCAGCATCAGAAGAGTCTGAACCTTCAGGTAGACATAACCCACCCGCCCACTGATTATACAGAGGGTGGACACCAGCATCAGAAGAGTCTGAACCTTCAGGTAGACATAACCCACCCGCCCACTGATTATACAGAGGGTGGACACCAGCCTCAGAAGAGTCTGGACCTTCAGGTAGACATAACCCACCCGCCCACTGATTATACAGAGGGTGGATACCAGCGGCAGAAGAGTCTGAACCTTCAGGTAGACATAACCCACCCGCCACTGACTATACAGAGGGTGGATACCAGCGGCAGAAGAGTCTGAACCTTCAGGTAGACATAACCCACTCCGCCCACTGATTATACAGAGGGTGGATACCAGCGGCAGAAGAGTCTGAACCTTCAGGTAGACATAACCCACCCGCCCACTGTCTATACAGAGGGTGGATACCAGCGGCAGAAGAGTCTGAACCTTCAGGTAGACATAACCCACCCGCCCACTGATTATACAGAGGGTGGATACCAGCGGCAGAAGAGTCTGAACCTTCAGGTAGACATAACCCACCCGCCCACTGATTATACAGAGGGTGGATACCAGCGGCAGAAGAGTCTGAACCTTCAGGTAGACATAACACACCCGCCCACTGATTATACAGAGGGTGGCTACCAGCAGCAGAAGAGTCTGAACCTTCAGGTAGACATAACCCACCCGCCCACTGATTATACAGAGGGTGGATACCAGCAACAGAAGAGTCTGGACCTTCAGGTAGATATAACCCACCCGCCCACTGATTATACAGAGGGTGGATACCAGCAACAGAAGAGTCTGAACCTCCAGGTAGGCATAACCCACCCGCCCACTGATTATACAGAGGGTGGATACCAGCAGCAGAAGAGTCTGGACCTCCAGGTAGGCATAACCCACCCGCCCACTGATTATACAGAGGGTGGATACCAGCAGCAGAAGAGTCTGGACCTTCAGGTAGACATAACCCACCCGCCCACTGATTATACAGAGGGTGGATACCAGCGCAGAAGAGTCTGGACCTCCAGGTAGGCATAACCCACCCGCCCACTGATTATACAGAGGGTGGATACCAGCAACAGAAGAGTCTGAACCTTCAGGTAGACATAACCCACCCGCCCACTGATTATACAGACGGTGGATACCAGCAGCAGAAGAGTCTGGACCTGGAAGCTTATTATTGAAGGTCTCCTTTTTTAAATAATTAAATATCAATTAATTAAACCCTGACCACCTCCCCCTTCAATACCTAATTAAACCATCCAGCCCATGTCGTTTGGACACTACAGTGGTCATTTTCTCTACATTGCCAACTTTCATTGAATGGAGATTTCAACTTTTACATATGTATCCAGTTGGTCCGCCCCCTGCGCTATGGTTTCAGACATGTTACTTTCAGACTTATTTCTGAGCAGCTTGTGAGGCATCTGATTCATTTGGTAAAGTCATTGGACCCCCGCAGAGCCCAGTAATTCAATACAATTATACGGGTAACATTACGCAAGTTGTGATACTGATTGCTATCTCAGTAATGTTAATGCTGAGCCCAAAATGCACCTAAATATATATATATATATATATATATCTGCTTAAAAAAAAGCATGTATAAATACCCACTTTCAGATGCAACAAAAGGGAAAAAAAAAAAAAAATCTTTCCCTGGCCCTTTAATAGGACGTCTAATAGATCTATTCCCAAAACCTAATAACGTCACAGATTCCCGAGACGGACTCAGCTGCCCACTCATACGGTCAAAGGCGATGACGGTCAGTGATGGCTCTTACATCTAATGCATGAGAAATTCCTCTAATATTTATATATATATATATATATATATATATATATATATATATATATATATATATATATATATATATATATATATATATATATATATAAATAATTTTCACCTGAGACTACATTATATTAAATAAAAAAGAGAGCAATAGAATCCCTAAATGAAATAGAGTAAATAATATAAATTGTGTCTAAACTCTTTTAATTTGACTTAAATTGAGGTGTAACTTTAGTTTTCGAGGTCCTGGATCCTCCCTCTTCCTATAAGTAAGCTTTTTATGTATTTGTTGTATTTTTCATGTTTTGATGTGCGCGTGTTGCGGACAATTTTTGCGAGGTCGTAACGTGTCTCGTATTTTGTTTGTGTTACGACGTAAATTTTGCGAGGGTCGCAGTTGCTGGCAAGGAGCGCCTTCGCAAGCGTGAGCAACGGCTCGTATGCTCACAACTATATATGTGATGGGTCTCTGTTTTTTCCGTATTTATCGAAAATTTGTCAATGTTTTGTTGTCAAAATGTGAAGCCTATTTCTCCATAAGATTCAGGACACAGAGATTCCAAGAAAATAAAATGAAGAACAAGTCTTGAAAAGCAGAAATATGAGTACTGCTCTCAATTCCACTATACATGGGTAAAGTATATCATTTTTTTTCAAATTCCCCATTAAGTCAGTTATTCCATTTATCTAAATCAAAATTATGCATGTATAAATGGGGAAGAGCTTACCCCATCAGCCTGCTTACCCTGCCCGACGCGCGTTTCCCCGTAATAGAACGGATTCAACAGGGAACATCTTAGGACCAAAATCGTGGGCTTTTTATGATGCCCACGAGCGTATGTGGAGTGACGTCACCGTGC
>CM050176.1:37108368-37123368 GCA_027410445.1 Discoglossus pictus | reverse complement strand
ACAGGTTTAAAAAAAAAAAAAAATTGGCCGTTAAAGCAGTTTTTTTTCAAAGTCTTGTGTGCCTCACGATGAGCGCCAGAAGGTCTACGGCGCTGATCGCGGGCGCCTTTGGAGCTCATGTCGAGCCTGTTTCAAAGTCTTGTGCTCATTGTGGGCCTCATTGCCAGCCTTTTTTGAAGTGTTGCAGGCCCTGCGATGAGCGCCTTTGGCTCTCACTGCAAGGCCTGTAAGAAGCTCTTTCGGCGGTCCATTGCGCATAGCCCGAAATATTTAACATTGAGTGACGACAACTATTATATGTGATGTGTGGAGAAGCATTCAAAAAGTTTGGAGCCAGAATAGATATTTTGGGAGCGCTGGCTCCTAGGCATGTTATACACATGGTATATACAGAGGGATGTTCTGAACATATGGGTTTTACACAGGTATTATAAACAGATCAGAACCACTGGTTAGTTACAGATAGCTCAGGCCCCTGGGAATATAACTAGGTAGGTGACAGACACTGGTATATCATATAGATGCTCATAATAATGATTATATACACACACACACACACACACACACACACACATACGCGTCCCCCTCTTAGACCAGGGAGGTGTTATATACAGGCCCAGGCAGATAATAACCAGGATTTTTTTAGCCCACCTCAGGCTCAGCTTTGTGTTGTATACAGGAAGGTGCTAAGGACTCACTCAGAGACCCCAAGCTATGTGCTATGGTATCATGCATGTGCAGGTAAGTCTGTGGCATATATATATATATATATATATATATATATATATATATATATATATATATATATATATCCCCCTTACCCCAGGATCTCACCCAGGACCTCTGAGTTTTTATATGCAAGTAGTTCCTATATACAATGTATAGGCGTTTTACACATATAGGTAGGTCAGTGTTATTCGCCCCGTGTTATAATATCCACCTAGAGCTCAATACAGGTAGGTAATCACATATTATAGTTGTCAAACTGCGATTTGTTGGCACGCTTGTAAATTTCGCGAAGCAAGGCGAGCCGTTGAGGCATCGAAGCATTGAAGCCTTCGGAGCTCGAAGGACTTAGGCAAAGATCGCCAAAGGAGAACAGTTGAGGCATTGAAGTACGCGGGACTTAGGCTGAAATGAGCGCCGAAATGAGCAGTTGAAAAATATGAAGTTAACGGCCGGACCGCGGAAATCGAAAGAGACAAAACACTCAAAATGAATTAAAACACACACACACAGCTCAGTGGGAGAGCCGCCTGGGAGTGACGTTGCAAGCTAATGTGAGCCGAATTTGCAGTGTTTTGTCACTCGAAACTCGGCTAAACGAGAAAAAAAAATGGCAGACGAAAAACGCAAACAAATCTGAAACGGAGGCTGAGCAAATCCAGGCATGCGGGACTTCGAAAATAAAACCAACGGCAGTCAGCGAGTGCCATACAAACATTCAGCAGAGACACAGAGGAGAAAGGCACAGGGAAGAGATGCTGGAAAGAGACACATGCCATTCCCAAGCACAAAACTTGCAGGTTAACGAAACCTGCAATGAGCGGCCAGTACAGTAGACAGGAGGAAAGGGTCGCAATGAGCGCCGAAGGTGCTCAGCAAAGCAAAAGCCTCACATTGTGTGGCAAACAGCATTGCCTGGCTTACACTTTTATGCTCGTCATTTTTTGACGGGCAAGTCGAATTCGCTAGTTCTTATATATTGGTAGATACACGCCTGTAGGTAGAACAGATATAGACAGGCATTCCTCCGCACCCAATGTATACGGCCCAGCTATGTGTTATACAAAGGTATCTACAGGTCATATACCGCTAGCCGGGTATCATACTCAGAGACCCCCTAGGCACCAGATCGGTGTTGTATGCACACGTATGTATGTTATATACAGGACGTTCTTATGCATGGGTATCTATGTGTTAGATACCTGTGTATAGGAACTATCTGTACATAAGTTATATACAGCTAGCCGGGTATCATACCCTCAACCTGCAGGTTCTGGCTCAGAGACCCTATTCCCCTGCTAAGTGTTATATATACAGGTATCTGGGTCAGTATCACTCCCATGAGTTCAAATCCATCTGCTCCCAGACCCAAGATATAGGGCCCAGGTAGTTCATATACACAGGTATGTGTTATACACCGCTAGCTGGGTATCCTACTCAGAGACCCCCTAGGCCCAAGCTCGGTGCTATACGGACAAGTATGCATGTTATATACAGGGTATTCTTATACACAGCTATGTATGTTATATACAGCTAGTTTCATATTCACATGTATGTATACTGCGAGTGGGGTATAATACTCAGAGACCCCCTAGGCCTCAGGTAGTACTTATACATAGTACCCATGTATGTATGTTATATACAGGTATCTGGGTCAGTATCACTCTCCTCTTATGAGTACCCATCCATCCCAGATCCAAGATATAGGGCCCAGGTATGGACTGTATACAGGTAGTTCTTATATGTGCTAATCTGGTAAGATACACAGAGAGGTGCTATATGCACAGACGTGTATATTATATACAGGTAGTTCGTGTACACAGGTATGTATTCTATATACAGGTAGTTCGTGTACACAGGTATGTATTCTATATACAGGTGGTTCTTGTACACAGGTATGTATTCTATATACAGGTAGTTCGTGTACACAGGTATGTATTCTATATACAGGTAGTTCGTGTACACAGGTATGTATTCTATATACAGGTAGTTCGTGTACACAGGTATGTATTCTATATACAGGTAGTTCGTGTACACAGGTATGTATTCTATATACAGGTAGTTCGTGTACACAGGTATGTATTCTATATACAGGTAGTTCGTGTACACAGGTATGTATTCTATATACAGGTAGTTCGTGTACACAGGTATGTATTCTATATACAGGTAGTTCTTGTACACATGTATGTATTCTATATACAGGTAGTTCTTGTACACAGGTATGTATTCTATATACAGGTAGTTTGTGTGCACAGGTATGTATCCTATATACAGGTAGTTCTTGTACACATGTATGTATTCTATATAAAGGTAGTTCTTGTACACAGGTATGTATTCTATATAAAGGTAGTTCGTGTACACAGGTATGTATTCTATATACAGGTAGTTCGTGTACACAGGTATGTATCCTATATTCAGGTAGTTCGTGTACACAGGTATGTATTCTATATACAGGTAGTTCTTGTACACAGGTATGTATTCTAAACACAGGTAGTTCTTGTACACAGGTATGTATCCTATATACAGGTAGTTCTTGTACACAGGTATGTATTCTATATACAGGTAGTTCTTGTACACAGGTATGTATCCTATATACAGGTAGTTCTTGTACACAGGTATGTATCCTATATACAGGTAGTTCTTGTACACAGGTATGTATTCTATATAAAGGTAGTTCGTGTACACAGGTATGTATTCTATATACAGGTAGTTCGTGTACACAGGTATGTATTCTATATAAAGGTAGTTCGTGTACACAGGTATGTATTCTATATACAGGTAGTTCGTGTACACAGGTATGTATCCTATATTCTATATACAGGTAGTTCGTGTACACAGGTATGTATTATGTATACAGGTAGTTCTTGTACTGGTATCTGGGTCAGTATCACTCACCCCCATGAGCTCCGATCCATCTCGGCCCCAGGCTCTCGCTCAGGGACCCCCGGGGCCCCAGGTACAGTCCCCCTCTGGTCTCCTCAGTCCCTGTGCTGCCCCCTGGCTCAGGCCGGTACAGACTGAAGGGCAGGCCGGGGGCAGGGGGCTCCAAGCCAGATACTGAGCTCACTGATCGGCTCCTTAGCCCCATGGTTCCCCCAGGTCGGTAATAATGTGAGGAGGGGGGCACGGCCGAGTCATCTGAGGACACCCCGGGAAAGGCAGCCCTGGAGCGGGAGGCAGAGCTCTGCTTGCCCCCCATGGGGAAGGTTGGGGACTAGACTAGGGGGGATAGGGGCATGAGGGATAAAACTGGGGGAGTGGGCTAGAAAATGGATATCTGGGGCTAGCAATGGGGTTTAAAAGGGATACCTGGGGCTAGCAATGGGGAGATAGGGGCATGAGGGCTAAAACTGGGGGGGGTGGCTAGAAAAAGTATATCTGGGGGCTAAAAGAGATGGCAAAGGGTAATGAGGCTGAAGATTGGGGCAGATAATGGGGCTAAAGATGGGTGAAGGGCATATGCGACAAGCAAGGGGGCTTGGATGGGAGCTAGAACATGGGAGAAAGTAAGGGATGGGAGGATTAGCAAATGTGGGATAGGGGCATGTCCAGGGTGCTAGAAATCAGGGGTCAGGGACATATCCAGCAAGAGCCCGCCAGGGGTCAGAGAGACTCCTGTGACATGGCCAAGATCCAGAGGTCCAAACAGCAGCCTGGCTCAGTGGGGTCCCAGCATGGCTCAGTTTAACCCTGTAATCCCAGTGGGGTCCAGCAGCTACCCAGATCTGGCACAGTATTAGTTCCAACAGTGTCTCTGTCCACGCCAGTCCAGCCTTTCTATGAGGTCCAGCAGGGTCTGGTTCGGTCCAGCCTGTTTCTATGAGGTCCAGCAGGGTCTGGTTCGGTCCAGCCTGTTTCTATGAGGTCCAGCAGGGTCTGGTTCGGTCCAGCCTGTTTCTATGAGGTCCAGCAGGGTCTGGTTCGGTCCAGCCTGTTTCTATGAGGTCCAGCGGGCTCTGGCTGGGTCCAGCCTGTTTCTATGAGGTCCAGCAGGCTCTGGCTCGGTCCAAGCTATTTCTATGAGGTCCAGAAGGCCCTGGCTCGGTCCAGTCTGTTTCTATGAGGTCCAGCAGGGTCTGTCTCCGTCCAGCCTGTTTCTATGAGGTCCAGCAGGGTCTGGCACGGTCCAACCTGTCTCCCTATGGTCCAGCGGGGCCTGGCTCGGTCCAGCCTGGCTCCTTATGGTCCAGCAGGGTCTGGCTCGGTCCAGCCTGGCTCCTTCTGGTCCAGCAGGGCCTGGCTCATCCCAGTCCGATTCTATGAAGTCCAACAGGGCCTGGCTCGGTCCGGCCTGGCTCCTTATGGTCCAGTCTGTCTCTCTCCCAGGCTGCCTCTATCTGTCTCCTTGTTGCTGGGCTGTAACAATAGAGACTCTCAGTGCGCATGCGCAGCTCGGCCAGCCGCTGCCTGTTAACCCCTTCACTAAGCACAGCCTGAAACAATCTGTTATATCAGTAGGATAATGCGAGGAGCCAGCAGTGATCCAGCCATGTGACGGCAGGAAGCTTACATACTAGTGCTATAATGGGAGAGCTTGCCCAAAGAGCTGACACTCTGCTCCTATGGTGAGAGACTATGTTATAATGCTATATTGTGGACCATGCCCCTCTGATACCTATTGGTATGCCATTATGATATACTGTCCCTAGAAGCTTACAATCTAACCAGGCCTTGTACGTTTGAGCTTTAAGTCTGGGATTATAATAAGACCCTGCCCCATTGAGCTTAAAATCTAGTGGTACTATTAGAGATCCTGTCTCACAAAGTGGAATTTATATTAAATAATGTTAAATCATGCACTAAATAGTTTTAAATGTAAAGGTATATGGAGGTGCCCTGCTGCACTTAATGTGTAATCTGCTCTCATTGTATTACTAGAGACCCTGTACCAAAGAGCTTACAATCTAGAGATATCATAGGATACTATCCCAAAGAGATTACAATCTAGAGATATCATAGGAGACCCTGTCCCAAGTAGTTTACAATCTAGAGATATCATAGGAGACCCTGTCCCAAGGAGTTTGCAATCTAGAGATATCATAAAAGACCCTGTCCCAAGGAGTTTACAAATCTAGAGATATCATAAGAGACCCTGTCCCAAAGAGCATACAATCTAGAGATATCATAGGAGACCCTGTCCACAAGCACTCCCAAATCCCTTTCAATATCACATACCCCTAAATTTTCTCCATTAAGATTATAAATTGCATGGCTATTTTTCCTTCCCAGATGCATAACTTTACATGTATTTGTATTAAATATCATCTGCCATTTAGATGCCCATTTCTCTAAATTATGCAAATCCCTTTGGAGGAAAAGTACATCATTATCTGATTTAATTACCTTGTACAACTTCATGTCATCTGCGGAAATGGAGACACCACTTTCCAGTCCCCCATCTAAGTCATTAATAAATATGTTAAAAAGGAGAGGACCTAATACTGAACCCAGAGGAACCCCACTTACCACATTAGTCCAATCGGAGTATGTTCCATTTACAACAACCCTTTGCTTCCTGTCTTTTAGCCAGCTCGCGATCCATGAGCAGATATTTACTGCAATTCCTGTATCCCTTAGTTTGCACAATAGTCTCCCATGTGGCACTATATCAAAAGCCTTTGCAAAATCTAAAAATACTACATCCACTGAGTTGCCCTGATCCAGGTTCCTACTAACCTCCTCATAGAAACTAATCAGGTTTGTTTGACATGACCTATCCCTTATAAATCCATATTGACTCCTACTTATAATGCTGTTTGAATAGACATGTCCTTGCAGATTATCCCTTAGTAACCCTTCTAAAAGATTGCCCACTACAGAAGTGAGGCTTACAGGTCTAAAATTCCCCGGGTCTGCTTTTGCCCCCTTCTTAAATATAGGTATCACCTACACTTTTCTCCAGTCATCTGGTAGTGACCCAGTGTTGAGTGAATCTTGAAAATTAGATATAATGTTTTGGCTATTACAGAACCCAGCTCCCTCAGTACCTTTGGATGTATTCCATCAGGACCTGGGGCTTTATTAACATTAACATTTATTTTCTCCAACCTCTTTTAGATTTCTTCCTGCGTTAACCAATTATTTAGTGATGGTAGTGTAACCCCATTATGTTGCAGTGTCCCAACCACTGGTACCTCCCTTGTGTATACCAAAGAAAAGAACCTATTTAGCTCATCTGCCTTTTCCTGGTCACTAATTATCAGACTGTGTCACATTGTAATGTTCCTATAGCTTCCTTCCTGACCTTCTTCCCATTTATGTATTTATACTAGCGACTTGCCCGTCAAAAATGACGGGGCAATAAGATTTGAAGCCATGGCAATGCTGTTTGCCACACAATGTAAAGCTTTTTGTACTCTGAGTACCTTTGGCGCTCATTGCGAGCCTCTCCCCTTGTGTACTTTTGCTCCTCTGAGCACCTTCGGCAGTCATCACAAAGACAGATGTGTATTTATCTATATTTTGTTAACTAATAATTAATTAGTTACTTAATAAATGAATATACTTTACCTATTTGTAAGTAATATATCCAGCAATCAATAGCCTGAAGAGCTAACAATCTGTTTTTATTTTCCGGCACCATACAATGTACAGTTTGAGTGTTGGTGCCCTGATGATAAAGTGTCATCAATGTCCCAAGTGTGCATTGGCTGCAGGCGCGAGGGCAAACCGTTGGTTTAGTTGTGTAAAGCGGCATTGTAGATTCGTAATGTCATTAGTATGAAGTTATAATTGTAAAGTTTGTAAAGAGTCGTTTGTCTACGCAGCTCGCAAGTATTTTCCGTCAATTGTAATAGTGTGTTTTGTACCTCGTACGTTCCTGCGTGAAAGTGCTACGCGGTTGGCGGTGTGTTGGGTGGTCCAGGGTGGTGTAGCCTCGTTTACATTTTTTTGGGCTGCCATTTTTTTTCTTGCTTAGCTGATTTTCGAGTGCCGAAATTCTTGAAAACTGACTTAAATTTGCGTTCCACCTCACTTCCAGACGTCTTGGCTGTTCCCCTGTGCTGTGTGTGATGCTTTTGTTGTGTTTTTTTTTTGTGTGTGTGTGTTTTTGATGTATTTTGTTTTTCGCAGTTCGGCCGTTAACTTCGTATTTTTCCCACCCCGTAAATTTTTTTTTCTAAGTCGCGTGTCTCGTAATGTTTTTTTTTCTAAGTCGCGAGTTCGTCAACTGCTTGCAGCCTAACAGCCTTATTAAATTGCGAATCGGGCAATTGAATAGGGCTCTATATAAGCACATAGCATTTTTTTTTTTACAGAAGTATTTAGTTAGTGAGTTTAGTTAGTCTTCAGTAACTAAAAACGTATTTAAAAAAAAGATGCTAGTGCTGTGGTGCTGCAAGTTTTATTGCCTTAACGGCTCGCCTCTCTACGCGAGGCTCGCAAGCGATGAGTGCCTTCGGCGCTGATCACCTAAGTCGTACACAACATGCAAAGCGCGACGACGTCTCGTAGTTCGACAATTATAATATGTGATACACGTTTTTAGGGTTACTCTACTTTGCAACTAACTTGTCATTTTCTATTTTAGCCAGTCTAATCGCCCTTTTGCTGCCTTGGTGATTTCGTTGTACTCCGGTAAAGCAGTCTCTGTCCCGTCTTGTTTGTATAATATAAATACCTGTTTTATACTCTGTATCTTGATCTTTAAATCATTGTTAAGCCATGTTGGATGTGATTTTCTCATTTTACTTCTATTCCCATGTTGTCCATTTATGTTCAGTGTTTTTACCCATCAGTTCTCTGTCCCAGTCTATACTTTGTATTGCTGCCCTTAGACTGTCAAAATCTGCCATTTAAATCATATACCATAGGAGACCCTGTCCCATAGAGCTTAAAATCTAGAGATATCACAGGAGACCCTGTCCCATAGAGCTTAAAATCTAGAGATATCATAGGAGACACTGTCCCATAGAGCTTAAAATCTAGAGATATCATAGGAGACACTGTCTCAAAGAGCGTACAATCTAGAGATATCATGGGAGACCCTGTCCCATAGAGCTTAAAATCTAGAGATATCACAGGAGACCCTGTCCCATAGAGCTTAAAATCTAGAGATATCACAGGAGACCCTGTCCCATAGAGCTTAAAATCTAGAGATATCACAGGAGACCCTGTCCCATAGAGCTTAAAATCTAGAGATATCATAGGAGACCCTGTCTCAAAGAGCGTACAATCTAGTGATATCATAGGAGACCCTGTCCCAAAGAGCTTACAGGCTAGTAATTCGTAAGAGACCCTGTTCCAAAGAGCCTACAATCTAGTGATATCGTTGGAGACCCTGTCCCAAAGAGAGTACAATCTACTGATACCATAGGAGACCACGTCCCAAACAGCGTACAATCTAGTAATTCATAGGAGACCCTGTCCCAAAGAGCATACAATCTAGTGATACCATAGGAGACCACGTCCCAAACAGTGTGCAATCTAGTAATTCATAGGAGACCCTGTCCCAAAGAGCATACAATCTAGTGATATTATAGGATTGTCCCAATAGCGTACAATCTAGTGATATCATAAGAGACCCTGTCTCAAAGAGTGTACAACCTAGTGATACAGGAGATTCTGTCCCAAAGAGCATACAATCTAGTGATATCATAAGAGACACTGTCCCAAAGAGCACACAATCTACTAATGCATAGGAGACCCTGTCATAAACTGTACAGTCTAGTGATGTAACATGAGATCCCGCCCCAGGAGCTTAAATTTAATGGTACAACCAAATACTTTTTCTCAAGGAGCTTAATGTAGTGGTACAAAGGAGGATACAACGTCAGACAGAAGCTTATATCTAGTGGTACAATGGAAGACCCTGTTCCAAGGAACATACCATCTAGTGATATAACGTCAGTTGCTCCACCAGAAGCTTATATCTAGTGTTATAAAATGAGACTTTACCCAAAGGAGCTTACAATCTATAAATGTGATGCTAGCCAGACACTCAGCAGGAGTATCAGGGAGCCTTGGAGAATCTGCTGGTTTCTTTAAGTTTAATTTGTAGCTGGAATTATAAAAAGATGAATCAGGTAAGTGGGTGCTGCTTACAGAACATCCTGTCAGGACCCCGCTCACCACAGACTTGTATCAGTGATCTGATCTCAATGTTATACAGTGGGACTGAGAGAAGACACACTCAGAGACCACTCACATCTGCACTCGCCCCCTCATGTCACGCTGCGGCACTTACTTTGTGATTTAAATTCCATGAACCGTCTCTTATGCCTAAAAATGTCTCATAACCACCTCTTTTTTCTTAACTGCACTTCTCTTATTAGACATGTGTGTCTGTGTCGTTCAGTCGTGTTCAGCTCTCCATGACCTCATGGACGGTAACACACCATGCTGATCCACTTGGTATTCATGGCAGAGATACTGGAGTGGGTTGCCAGTTCCTTCTCCTGTGGGCCACATAATACGGCTCCTGGCATTCCAAAGTGGTCTCCCATCCAAGTACTGGCCATGCCCAACCCTGCATGGCTTCAGGGTGGTGTGACCTTTTGGTCCCCTTACTGGAGTCAGACTCAGGTTACAGCGGTGAGAGCACCAAGTTCTAACCACTGGACCACCAGGGAACTCCTTACTAGACACAACAGTATACAATCAAATATAACAAATAGGAAAAAGCTTTAATATTGATTCAAATGTAACAAATGTATTAATGCTATCTGGCTACCTCTATTCAGTTTAAGACTGCCTTCTCCTGGCTACTAACAATGACATTGTATATATACACCTTTTACAGCTCTAGCATATACTGCACTATTTTGCTAAACCAATATATGCATTTAAATCTTTGCTGTTGTTTGTTTTAGCTCATTACGTTCACGATCACATGTGCTACATATTTACACTGATTATTTATAGAGACATCAGCTAGATTCTGGGGCTTTGTTTAGTCAAGCCTTCCAGTCAGGAGGAATCCCTTTGGGGATCACAGATTTCCTGTTTATTTCCCTATTATCCCTATACAATACTACACCATTCCCTACACAGAAGCTCTACTTACTTATACTAAATCATATACCTCATCCATTATCACAGGGATATCAGCTAGATTCTGGGGCTTTGGTCAGTTTAGCCTTCCAGTCAGGAGGAATCCCTTTGGGGATCACAGATTTCCTATTTATTTCCCTATACCATACTATATCATTTCATGACGTCACTCTAGTTATATTACACACATTAACTGTTTATTCCCCGTGCTCTTGCTGTTTATGACATCACTCTAGTTATATGACTCATTAACCATTCATTTCCAGTGTCCTGGCATCTCTCAGTGTGTGATGCTGGTGTCTGCAGCACTACAACTCCCAGCATGCACTGTGCGCGACGCCGGTTGTGACGCTTAGGAGGCAGGTTGATGACGTCAGACGTTGTTTGTTGACAGGCGCCGGGTGAGGAAGAAACATGGCGGCGCACTGGAGCAGTGAGAATGTGGTGGTGGAGTTCAGGGACTCACAGGTGAGAGACAGCGGAAGGGTCTGGGGGTATAGGGAGACATACAGCAGCCCCAGCCAGAAGAGAGGTATAGGCCTGAAAAGTGTGAGAGACTGGGAGAAAAAAAGAGCCCTAGGCCTGCATAGTGTAATAGAGAGGGGGAGAGGAAGAGCCCTAGGCCTGCATAGTGTAATAGAGAGGGGGAGAGGAAGAGCCCTAGGCCTGCATAGTGTGAGAGAGAGAGGTGGAGAGGAAGAACCCTAGGCCTGCATAGTGTGAGAGAGAGGGGACAGAAAGAGCCCTAGGCCTGCATAGTGTGAGAGAGAGAGGTGGAGAGGAAGAGCCCTAGGCCTGCATAGTGTGAGAGAGAGAAAGAGCCCTAGGCCTGCATAGTGTGAGAGAGAGAGGTGGAGAGGAAGAGCCCTTGGCCTGCATAGTGTAATGGAGAGAGGAAGAGCCCTTGGCCTGCATAGTGTAATGGAGAGGGGAAGAGCCCTAGACCTGCACAGTGTGAGAGAGAGGGGGCAGAAAGAGCCCTAGGCCTGCATAGTGTGAGAGAGAGAGGTGGAGAGGAAGAGCCCTAGGCCTGCATAGTGTGAGAGGAGAGGGGGGGAGAGAAAGAGCCCTAGGCCTGCATAGTGTGAGAGAGAGGTGGAGAGACAGAGCCCTAGGCCTGCATAGTGTGAGAGGAGAGAGGGGGAGAGAAAGAGCCCTAGGCCTGCATAGTGTAATGGAGAGGGGAAGAGAAAGAGCCTTAGGCCTGCATAGTGTGAGAGAGAGGTGGAGAGACAGAGCCCTAGGCCTGCATAGTGTGAGAGAGAGGTGGAAAGAAAGAGCCCTAGGCCTGCATGGTGTAATAGAGAGGTGGAGAAGAAGAACCCTAGGCCTGCATAGTGTGAGAGAGAGGGGGAGAGAAAGAGCCCTAGGCCTGCACAGTGTGAGAGGAGAGAGGGGAAGAGAAGGAGCCCAAGGTCTGCATAGTGTGAGAGGAGAGAGGGGGAGAGAAAGAGCCCTATGTCTGCACAGTGTGAGAGAGAGGTGGAGAGGAAGAGCCCTAGGTCTGCACAGTGTGAGAGAGAGGTGGAGAGGAAGAGCCCTAGGCCTGCATAGTGTGAGAGGAGAGAGGGGGAGAGGAAGAGTCCTAGGCCTGCATAGCGTGAGAGAGAGGGGGAGAGAAAGAGTCCTAGGCCTGTATAGTGTGAGAGAGAGGGGGAGAGAAAGACCCCTAGGCCTGCATAGTGTGATAGAGAGGGGGAGAGGAGAGCCCTAGGCCTGCATAGTGTGATAGAGAGGTGGAGAGGAAGATCCCTAGGCCTGCATAGTGTGAGAGAGAGGTGGAGAGGAAGATCCCTAGGCCTGCATAGCGTGAGAGAGGGGGGGAGAGAAAGAGCCCTAGGCCTGCATAGTGTGAGAGAGAGGGGAGAGAAAGAGCCCTAGGCCTGCATAGCGTGAGAGAGAGGGGGAGAGAAAGAGATCCCTAGGCCTGCATAGCGTGAGAGAGAGGGGGAGAGAAAGAGATCCCTAGGCCTGCATAGCGTGAGAGAGAGGGGGAGAGAAAGAGCCCTAGGCCTGCATAGCGTGAGAGAGAGAGGGGGAGAGAAAGAGCCCTAGGCCTGCATAGTGTGAGAGAGAGGGGAGAGAAAGAGATCCCTAGGCCTGCATAGCGTGAGAGAGAGGGGGAGAGAAAGAGCCCTAGGCCTGCATAGCGTGAGAGAGAGGGGGAGAGAAAGAGCCCTAGGCCTGCATAGTGTGAGAGAGAGGGGAGAGAAAGAGCCCTAGGCCTGCATAGTGTGAGAGACAGGGGGGGAGAGAAAGGTAGCTTTTCAGAGCCATCCGATGTACCACATTTGGTCCTACCAATATCTTGGCGCTCTGGGATACAAGTAAAGCTTTATTACTTGAGTAATTGGAGGGATAGTTGTAGGTAATGTGACCAAAACAGAATTAAAGGGCCATTCAACCGATGTTTTAGTGCCTCTGAAAGATAGCTTTCTCTTTACTAAAATAAACACTTGTTTGCTTAATAAACTGATTTGAATGTATATGTTGTTGCCTTCATTCAGTGCACCGCATTAGAAGGGTATGAGTGGCCAGGTTCAGCAAATGACAGCCGCATACATCGCTAATGCTTTTTATGCAAAATAAATATTTAAATCTCTTTTAAATGAAAAATAGAAAATGTTTGGCTGTGATAATAATATCAGACTTGATAGAGTCTGAATGTTTATGCTTGTGATATATTCTGTAAGGCAGTTGTAACAGAACATACTATGGACATTTTGGGCTTTTTTTTATACTACCTAAAATACTCCCTGCTTGGGTCTGCCCTCTGCACCTCATGAAAACACAGACTCTGTATCCCTTTAAGGTCTCCTCATCCATCTTTGTTCATGATGACTGGAAAATAAAATCTTAGGTACCAGTCCTAGGACCTGCTGCGGTTCTTTAGATTTGTTCCTAAGAGATGTGGTTCCCAAAGCAAGACAGTCAGCTGTGATTCTCCATTCTGTCCTCTCATTTAGTATTTTTCTTTTAAATGGACACTAAAAGGGATTCAATAAAACATTTTAGCTGTACAAGACAAACAATGGTAATATTTGAATTAACCAAAATCAAAGTAATTTTTACAAGTTGAAAACATCCTTTACAAACATAGGAACATACATCGTTTTCAGTCATCCGGGTCCGGTAAATTGATGATAAATTGTAATAAAAGCTTCCCTGTACACAGAGATAACTAATCACTTTCCTCTAGGGGAAGGTTTTATTGTAGTATAACCCACCCACTGAAGGGTCTGCACATATTTCAAGAGGATTAAAACCCATGGAGTTAATAAATGGTGACAATTTCACAATTGGTAAATTACATTTTTTTAATTACTTTTGTCCTGTGCTGTTAGATTTAGGGGGGGGGGGGGTTCTTTAAATCAGTTTCTTTGCTTTTTTAATAAATATCCAATGCAAAATATGACTGGAATTTTCTGTAAACCTGTTTTTGTTGTATTTTATGTTCTTGGAAGCAAATCGTTATTAATTTATTTTATTTTGTTCATTCCAGGCCACTGCTATGTCAGTTGACTGCCAGGGACAGCTGGCTGTGCTCTCCGGGTACGTATAGGTCTCTCCATGTATTGGTTGTCGTGTGACAGCAGTAACATTGGTGTAATGCTGTGTGTGTGCAGTACAGGAGATATAGACCTCTTATATAAGTATAAGTCCAAAAGTATTTCCTATCTCTGTTCCTGGAAGCTTACAGGAGACAGCTGGAAACAAACAGTTTGCTAATGTTGGGTTTTATGAGTTTGATTTGCTACATGTACCCAATTAATTTATTATAAAGCGCATATATATATATATATATATATATATATATATATATATATATATATATAGTGTGTGACGCAGCAAAGGTCCTGTTGTTGTAGAAACATTAAGGGCACATATAACTAAATCTAAAAAAAAATAAACCCCACACAGGAATGCTAGTAGGTTATCCATATATATTAAAGAAACCCAGAAAAGATTGCAGTATTTACACAACAAGAGTACACAAATAGGTAAATATGCAATTACAATTGGCAGTTGTTAGAGGGTTCGCTGTTTTTTAATATTAAAATAAACTGCTTATGTGTTATTTGCATATTTAAACATTTTACTAACAAGGGCTTAACAGCTCTGTTTTACTCACTAAAAACAATAACTGTAAAGGCCCTGAATGCACAGATTGTCTTTGTCATACTAGATGTACTAGCCAATCGCAGGCTGTATGTTAGTAGGAACTGTTAAGAATGTTTCAGTGAGTAAAAACAGAGCTTGTTAATAAAGTTATGTTTAAAT